>JAXIVJ010007160.1:0-20000 GCA_036785665.1 Chirona hameri | reverse complement strand
TGTTTTTGAACCGATGTTTAGTTAATGCAAATCCACGTGTTCGAAAGTAAAATCTGGCGAAATTGAAAATAAGTTGCACAAATCACAGCATCTTTGATTAAAATCACTTCCATTATTAGCATAAGCGTCAATGAATCCCGACATATTAGCCAATGACGAAATTAGCCAATGTGAAACGTTGTGCAAGTTTGCCTTATTGCTACTCTGCAGTGACATGATTTGTATGCTGTGTACTTCTCTGGCAAGGTGGCATCACAATATTGCTTTGATAAACATGAAACGAACCTTGTCTTACGTTTAAACATCATGGGTACACTGAAGAAAAAGAAAACACGACTCAACCACCCGTATGCCGTTAGCGCGAACGTCCCGAAACGTGCATGAAATAATCTAGCTCAGTTGCCGTTCTGAAGCTTGGAGCGGCTGCAATGGGCCGACAAAGCACTTAAAGGAAATAGTTCACCTTCGGATTTTTTTTTTTCAGAGCACGATTTTATTATATTTTTTAATACAGTTTCTTTTTTTCTTTTTAAAAATGGTCTTACATCGCGCCAATTCAGGACAGAAGGTTGTAAATTATTGGTTTTATGGTGTGCGTTATTGGTCTGCGCATGCTCCATGGCAGTGCTGGCACTTTCAGACGGTACGGTACATCATATATGCGCCGTATTCCTTCGCCAAAAAGTCAGATATCTTCGGCTGGAGAGTCTTTTCAGCCAAGAAAAGTTCCAGATAAGGATTTCTCAACACGGGCTACAAAACTGCTATATCAGTTCAAAACCCATGTTGAAGGTGAACTATTTCCTTTAAGCCCACCGGGAAAAGAGCACACACACACACACCACAATACATTCACAGACACACATAATTATACAGTCTGTAGAGTAGAGCCATGACCCAGACATACAGTCTGTAGTGTAGAGCCACGGCCCAGACATACAGTCTGTAGTGTAGAGCCACATTCCAGATATGCAGTCTGTAGTGTAGAGCCACGTTCCAGATATACAGTCTGTAGTGTAGAGCCACGTTCCAGATATACAGTCTGTAGTGTAGAGCCATGTTCCAGATATGCAGTATGTACTATGTAGTGTAGAGCCACGTTCCAGATATACAGTCTGTAGTGTAGAGCCACGTTCCAGATATACAGTCTGTAGTGTAGAGCCACATTCCAGATATACAGCCTGTAGTGTAGAGCCACGTTCCAGATATACAGTCTGTAGTGTAGAGCCACGTTCCAGATATGCAGTCTGTAGTGTAGAGCCACGTTCCAGATATACAGTCTGTAGAGGAGAGCCACATTCCAGATATGCAGTCTGTAGTGTAGAGCCACGTTCCAGACATACAGTCTGTAGTGTAGAGCCATGGTTCAACTCACCTGTTCAACGCACCTGTTGGGTTTCTTTGCTCATTGCCCTGATGGTGGAGAGGATAACGTAGAAAGGAAACTGTGTCGAAGAGAGACGTGCCAACCCCTGCACAGGACAAGAATCTCACATTTGGATGGGACAGGGATGTAAAGGGCTGGAAGATTACGTCTGCTTGGTGTTATTAATTGAGCCGGTCGTAAAAATAACTGTTGTGGAGTAGTAACTTAACGAAAATTGGTGCCAATGGATGCCGAAATGCGTTCAACAGAGAATACCTCGAGGTCCTAAATACAACAAATACAACAAATGTGTAAACAATATGGACATATACATCGCAGAATGTGACTACACAATGAGATTGGTGCAGAATAACTACTGAATCCACCTTAGTTGAAGATGTAAACGAAGAGAGCAATTCAAGAAAATAAGATAGAAAATGCAATGGGCAATGACAGGAATGGGTGAATTGGGAGGAATGAAGGAACTAGGGCAGGAAATATGACTGGTGGATAAGAGTCCCTGGCTCTTCTAACCCTGCCCTAGCTTGTTAAGGACAGGGCGCATACCAAGGGTGGAGTGGATAGAAAATGTAGGTATACTGGAATAAATGTTATAGTGCAGATTGCCTGTTTGACCTATCCAATCTAGTGCAGATAATCAAATAGTCGGTTGGCTAGGTAGGTTTTTAGAGCGGACTTGAACTCTTGTCATTGTCACTGAGGACACTAGCCGGTCGGGCAAGGAATTCCAATCGTGAACCACACGTTCAGTGAAAAAGCGAGCCCTAGCATCGATTTGACATCGGCTAACCCTGATTTTAAATCGGTGACCTCGAGTTCGGGAGTCAGAGGCGGTGTCCCACAGATCTGTGGGCTCTATGGGACAATTGCCATTGAAGATTTTCCAGCACTTGATTAGGTCGGCTCTGAGAAATCTTCCCTTCACAGAGTACAGATCGAGTGCTCTTAACCTGTTCCCATATTCCTTATCTTCCAGTCCTTTGACCTGACTAGTCCAGAGCCTCTGTATAGATTCAAGCTTCCTGACGTCTTGCAAGTATCCAGTGTTCCAGACAGTTGAGGCGTACTCTAAGACTGGCCTGATATGTGCCTTGAGTATGTGGACCAAGAATTCGGGTTCTCTGCACAATGTCCCTTTCAGGAAACTGTGTGCTACCCTGCCAGCATTCCTTGTCGCACTTTGGCTGTGCTCATGGAACTTCAGTTGATTGTCAATCAATACTCCGAGGTCCATCTGTGTATTTGTATATGGAAGCTGCTGTCCATCTAGTGTGTAGTTAGGTCTGTCATGTGTGTGCGAGCGCCTCTGGAAGCGAAGAACGGCACATTTCCTTGAGTTCATGTGGAGTCCCCATGATTTGGCAGTCAAGTGAAGGTGATTGATATCAGATTGCAAGCTTGTGGCGCTATGATCAATGTCTGTGTTGTCAATACATGTGTAAATCTTCAGATCGTCGGCAAAGATCTTATATTGGCATGTGAGGTTCGCTGCAATATGGTTAACGTATATTATAAAGAGAATTGGACCTAGTACCGATCCTTGTGGTACACCGCTCTTAACCTCCCTTGGTGAGCTGGATGTATGTTTTACGACCACTTGCATTGTTCTACCGGTTAGAAACTCATTGAGCCAGTTGAGCAGTCTGCCACCTATACCTATGCATCTCAGTTTGTCTAGCAGTATAGCATGACAGACCACATCAAACGCTTTTGCGAAGTCAAACAGCATGAGATCAACGATCTTGCCCTCTCGAAACATAATCATACGTAATCAGAAACTGGTCCTCTGTAGACCTGCCTGGCCTGAAGCCAAACTGATGGCCAGTTATGATATTGTTCTCATTGAAAAACGTATGAAGTTCTTGTGAAATTACACGTTCCAGACATTTTGTGGGGACAGATGGCAAGCAGATCGGGCGATAGTTCAGGGGGTCAGCATGGGAACCTTTCTTGAAGATCGGCACAACCAAGGATAGTTTCCAAAGAGGGGGCAATGACCCCTTCTCTAGAGATAAATGGAATATCCTGAATAAGGGATAGGCCAAGTTGTCTGCACAAGCTCTCAACAGGTGAGGGTGAAGATCATCTGGTCCCATAGATGAGTTTACATCCAGAGCAAGGAGAATGTTCCTAATATCGGCGGGACCAAAGTCAATGTTCTCCAACACCCCATCACCCTGCTGGTGTGGTGCTGGGTCATCTGGTACATCATAATTATAAACGCTAGCAAAGGCATCAGAAAAACATTCTGCCATTTCAAGCGGACTGTCAGTTGTAGAGTCGGGTGCCAGCCGAAGTGGGCCGACAGAAGACCGAAACCTCTTCTTGCAACGCAGATAGGAATGTATTAGCTTCGGATTTTCCTTCATCTTTGATAACAACGACTTTTCATATTCTACCTGTGAGTGGAAAGCAAAACAGCGAAGCTGCTTGTTGACCTGGAGGAATGAACAAAGCAAACGACATGTGATAGGTCACCTGCGGCCATTGAGAGTTCTGGCGCGTTTATATTCACACCATGCCTCTGTACGTCTCCTTTTCAAAGAAGTTGGCTGACTAGTTTTCCATGGCACTTTGTCTCTGGTTCTGTTGTGGTCAGAGGTGGGAACATACTGGACAATCAGAGGCTGAAGAGTTTCAAGGAGTCTGGCGAATGCCTCCTGTGCTGTCAGGTGCATAAGCTCAATGTCCCAATCAACGTCACTAAGGATTCTATTAATCAGGTCATATCGTCCCCTGAACCAAAGTTTGTGATGTGGCGAGTAAGATGATGACTGGATTTCCTTGTCAAAAGTGTACTGACAGTGAATACTACAGTGATCACAGCCGGGAGGTGGGGGCTTGACCTCAACTTCACTGATTCTATCTGGCTCTGTTGTGAGAATCAGATCCAATATATTGCCAGATCTTGGAAACGTAGCCTCGTCTATCCACTGAGTCAGTCCGAGCGTGTCAAACACGTCTAGGAACCTCGAGTCAGATGGAGAGACCGCCCTGAGTGGTTGCTCCTCAGATGACCAGGTGATGGTTGGGAGATTGAAATCTCCAATGAGAATGAGCTCCTTGTCAATACATTTGTTCAAGAGAAATGCTGTCAGTGAGGCATTCTTATCACTTTTATTTGTATTTGTATTTGTATTTGTATTACGATCGTGGGGTTATCCACAATAAGTCGTGGCTATTACCACCCCGAGTCAAACGGTACAGGAATATAAACATGCAGGTCCAAAACACGAGACATATGCCACACACACACACAAACACATTCAGCGACGTCCTGTATCACCAGCGGTTCTCAGATGTGCCTCCACAGCACGAACAAAGCATCGCTGTGTCATTTCGGTGACACCGGCAGGCAGTGCGTTGTACAACGCTGGAGCATGATGGGCAGATCGTCGTTTCCCAGCCTCGGTTTTCGGTCTGGGGAGACGCAGGAGTCTGTCCTGCCGGGTGGTCCTCTCTCGTGCGTCACGACACCGGACAAACAAGCTCGCGAGCGAATCAGGCGCGCCCTGCCGCAGTACCTTGTGGGTCAAGGCAGGCGTGCGAGCCTCTGCCATCTGTCGGGGCGCCATCCAGCGGAGTTGCTCACGCAGATCAGCCACAGGATCGAATTTACGTCGTCCAAAGATGACTCTGGCAACAAAGTTCAATATCTTTTGAATCCTGTCGAAATTTTTTTGGTAGCCATTCCCATAGACTGTAAGGCAGTAGCTGGTCCGCGCGAGCACCAACGCTGTTACAAAAATTTTGATGACGCCGTCGGGAAGATGACGGCAATGAGATAGGCCTATCAGCACGCCCATGCATTGTCGGCTCAGCATTGTCGGCACTGGAGTTTGAGGGGGGGGTCTGTACACAGTGTACACATAGACATCTAAAGCAGATACGCGAAATGATATGACATTGGGGAATGATGCATCTACGTTGTCCACCTGAAGTTTTGCAGATACATAGGCACATAGGCCATGTGTGTTGGCGTTCCCACTATCATTACGGAAGATTACATATCCAGGAATTCTGACAGTCGCATCATTGACAGCAGGGGACAAATGTGTTTCAGATATTAACAAAATATCAGTGTTTTCATGCAAGTTGAGTATGTATTGAAGAGTGGGTATCTTGGTGCATAGACCATTACCATTACAGTGTGCAAAGTTTAACATATGTGAGTATTTTGTTTGGCCGTGCCATCTCAGTTTCCCGAGTTCCTTTGGTGAGGGGGTTGAGAAGTGTCAGGCAGGGTGTCTGGCTCTTGAGGGGTTTGATTCCCTGCATGGTGTCCCCTTGCTTCCCTGGGTAGTGTGTGAGATGACAGCACCTCAACATTTGTTGGACTTGTTTCAACTTGTTTTGGAATGGTTTCCTCAACTGTGCTTGGTGGTTTGTTTGGTCTCTCTGATGATGAGTTGACCTGTGGCTGGTGATTCGGAGCTGGCTGGCTTGGGATTGTCCGATGCCATTCTGCCTGGCGTGTGCGAGAAGTCGGCCTGTTCTGGAGTTCTTTGCGTTGGAAATATGTCGGGTCTTTTCGTATGTACACATGAGAGTGGGGGGAGTCCTTGAGGTCTCGTGCATGCTCAAGTACCAGATTTCGCTGTCTGCTGTCATGAAGATTTCCCCGGAAGAGATCAGTATCACTCTTTATTTGACATACCTCAGAAAGAACCACTCTCTCCCCAGTGATAAATTATGTGATGTCTCCAAATGTAACTATGGCTTCTGGTGCTGTCTTTACTCTAAGGCCCCGGATGACTAGAGAGTATTGTCGTTTCTTACGCTCTTCCAGCTCTCTAAGTTCCTCACGAACAACCCTACGGTAGTCTTGAGGCGTCTGGTGGAATGTCTCGGTCTGGGGTGCGCCCTGGAATGGGAGTTGATCAGGTCTCTGTGGATAGTGCTGGGCCGTAGTTCCTTTAAGAGCCTCAGCATATGAGGATTTGTCTACCCTATCCTTTATGGGGTGTTGTGGCTCATGTGTGGTTTTTGGCTGGTGGGCCACAGCCACCAGGTGATCTTTCAGGCTAGTTCAAGGTCATCTACCTTTTTTACCAGCTCAGAAATCACATTCATGGTGCTTGACTGAGATTGATCATGTGCTACTTGTGTTGCCTGAACAGCTGCATCATTCATCTGAGGCTTAGGCTGGAGTTTGCTAAGGTTAGGAAGTTTCCGGCGTGAGTCACAAATGAAAGAGAGTACGTCATGCTTCTTTAGTGCATTGTAGGCACCTTTAGATATGTCCGGACAAAATGTGTGGTACCAGTTTGCACATAAATCACACTGCACACCTTGCTGAGCATCCTTCACCTCTAGGTTGCATAGTGTGCTCCCTGGTCCTCCAAGGCAGATACAAGAACCATTCCCAAGATTAGGCCTGATAATTGTAGGGGAGATGCTTGTACCAATGTCAATTGGAAGCAAGTTGATTGCTGCAGCAACCGTGCCACGATTTTGTCCAGAAGACATGTCAGACGCATTGGAAGGAGTTTCATCATGAGAATGAGACCTTGGTGGTGTTCTATTTAGTGGCATTGCGCTTGTGGAGTGAACTATGAACACTAAGACCGCCCAAGATACAGATCAGGATAAGTTGAGGAGCATAAGCTACTACGAGTAGAGCAAGTACTCTCCAGACAGGCACTCAAACGGTGAGCAGGCTAGGCAGTCTCGGTAGTCAATCGGTATTTCAATGCCATGCCATCAAAATGGCTATCTCAACTCAAATATAATGTTAAGGTGGGATAGTCCCTTTAAAGGGACTATCCCACCTTAACATTATATTTAGTTGAGATAGCCATTTTGATGGCTTGGCATTGAAATTAAGTACGGTAGCAGTTAAAACAACCACAATGATATAATACAAAGGATATTCAAGTTTTATTTTGACATCTGTACAAAATAAGGCCCATGTGTATTTGAATAGGGCCTCTAAACCGACAGCGTCGTCTCTCTTTACCCAACTGGTAATGATAGTCGACTTGTTTTAAGGTCAGCCTTGGCATATTTTAGTATTTTCATTTCTCGATCCCCGGGTGGTTCGCAATCTAGAGGCTAGCACTATCAGGTAGAGTTGATGCAGCAGTTGGCCGCCAGGGACCGCTAGTGAGCCAGGGTGTCATGACGTCGCAAGCGAATGGTACCAGTAAATATTTAACGCTAAATATGTATTTATTTATAAATCAATCAATATTTAGTGGTACCAATTGCTTGCGACGTCATAAACACCCTGGCTCACTAGCGGTCCCTGGCGGCCAACTGCTGCAACAACTCCAGCAACTGATAGTGCTAGCCAATCTAGACACCGGGTGGTTCGCTTTTTCTGCGCAATAAATGTCGACAAAAAATTGTGCCATACATTTGGCAGCACAAAGGATTTCCCTGTTATTAAAAAAAATCATATGACGTCACCAACCCAACTTTCCGCTTAAAACTAAAAGTTAAATATCTTCCAAGATAGCAATTTTTCGGAAAAAAGTTCACGAACATGTTAAGCTGACGTCGCCTGACGTGTATACATACAATTAAGTGTGATTCGACAACTTTCAAAAAGGTGGGACAGTCCCTTTAAGTCCCAATCATCATCATCATAACAATGGATTACCTTGATTTTTCGCTTGTAAGTCTCCGCATGAAACCCTATATCTCAGAAATATTAACCCATGCCGTGCCGGAGGAGGCTGGGCGTTTCAGCACCCCATTAAGGTTGTTCGATGTTAGCGGAAGAAAGGTGGCGCTGTGCCCCGCATTTTTTGTCACAGCTATTGGGGCATTACTTATCTGTATTGGGTCAAAGTTTTGACATTGAGTCGTCTCAGGTCAGGTCAAAAATGACCCCGTCTCCAAAAAGTCCACAATCGTGCTTCAGTTCAGCGTTTGAACGAGCGGTTTGAAATTCACAGGATTCAATTAGATTACATGTGCCTACAATTCGTACATCATATTTGTATATAGATTAACTAATGTCAGGTCGATCTCGTGACCTACCTTCAATATATCAGTGTTATATCAGTGTCAAAATATGAAAATGCTTCCTTTTCGGAGAATACGCATTAGATCAGACACTCTTTTAAGATCATGTTATTATAACCCATTTTGATGAACCAAGTACAATTATTGCTTAGTGACCCCTACAAGGTCATCTGAGGTCATCCGAAGTCAACAGCACGTGTTACCAATAACCAGCTAAAATAAAGATAAGAGACGTGAGATTGACACCATGGTTGGTGTCTCATAGATACGCTTCTGGCAATGTGCCACATGCCTATCCTGGGTGACCTTGACTTTGGCATGACCTTGAATGACCTTGACCTGAGGGCAAATTTTGAATTTGACGTAACCCGATCGTCATGGATATGGTTGGAAACGCCTTGACGAGACGAGCACGGCGACGTTAACATCATTCGCGTATTTGTATTATTTGAAGTGAGAAATGTGAAACAGTTAGAAATTCAGTATTTTACGTTACGAACAGTAAAAACAGTGAGCTAACTAGTAAAAAAATGAGACTTCAGTAAAATTTCGTGAACTGATAAATAGCATCCAATCCATTTTTATTAGATAAAAGTTAAACAATGTCAAAAACAACTTTTGGGCCTATTGTGACCTCTGAAGCCGTAACTATTGTCATGACCTAAGCTGTAATAACACCCCGGCGATTGCATTCTAAGATGTTTCGATTCCTTTTCCCGTTTCTTCCTACCTATCACAGTTCCCGAAATATTTGGGTTTCTGGGGAAAAGTCCTTAAATTGGCAAATTTGACCGTTGATAACCGCTGGTGACCTCTATATTGTTCTGGGCAAAAACAGGCTGCACTTTTTCGACATGAATTTTGATAGCTATCGAGCGCTTTTTCCCCCTACTTCTTTGGTATAGGAGCCGTGTTCGAGGTGTGCGTTTAGACGCACCCCTTACCCCGGCACGGCAAAGGTGTCACCAAGCGCCGGCACCGTGCGGGTTAACCCTCTCCCTACGGGAGCTTTTTTCACCTTCGCCCTACGGGGGGGGGCTGTCAGCCCCCCCCCCCATGTTACCTTCCAAACCAAGCAACCTAGAGCAATGCGGTAAGAACCAGCATGTTGCCTGTCATGAGAGGAATCTAACAATATGCGGTTTTAAGGTTTCAGGTCAACGGGTGACCTTCCAGGTCAAGTGAATGACCTCGGATTTACCAGGTCCAGAACAGCGATTTTGCTCTTCGAAAAACCTCAATTAGAAATTGATAAATGTAAATAAAAAGGCATGTTCCTAGACCATTTTTGTCTCAGAAATACAGAAAAGGTAATTATTTGTTCGTATCTTGTCAAAAAAAAGTCAAAAAGGTATTTTAAAAAAATGACGTCATGTTTTTCTTACACTTAGGGAGCCATCACTCAGTCAAAAAGGAAGATCTTGCTTTGAAATTTGGTATGGGTATTGTCCATACTCAGTTCTCCCACATGTATTCCGGTTTTTCTAACATCTTTGAAAATTTTGATTTTGTGGGGATTTAAAAAAGTTTAATTTTATTTTAGGGGCCAAAATCCAAAATTTTGCAAATCCGAGATTGCCATTTCAAAGAGAATGTGATTTTGTATCTTTGGTAATTTGCGTTTTCAATTTCCTTTAAAACTGTTTTCCACCATTTGTCATATATTTATCGTTTTTTCCACAACATGACATCAAAACATAATTATCTCCCAAACTACTGAACCAATTTAAATTTTTACAGCATAGTACGTAATAATGTTGTAAACTCAGCTACCGAAAATTTCAGGAAGATGTGCCGCATATGTAAAAAGTTATTCAAGAAAAACCTCTGGGAGCCTGTCAGCCCCCCCCCCCCCCCCGCCCCGTAGGTCGAGGGTTAAACGTTCAACTATACATCACAGTTTGATTCCAGTTGAAATGTCATCTGAAGAGCAGGTCTCGTCACTGTTTGCCTGCCCATCAGCTGGCCACAGGCCTGGTGACCGATGCCGAGTGCAAGTTGTCGCAGACAGACGCTCAAACACACTTCAGTCCCCTATCGGCTGCTATCATTTCACCGTAAGGGAGAAGCTGGTTTAGGTTGGGATGTATCACGCCTGAAAGCCCAAATTGATTATAATGTTTCATGAACGGCAAACTCCCTTTCGCCGTCATCATTCTTAAAACAATCACCTGTGATTACGTTCCTGATTTCCTTAAAAGGGAATATTACATATAAATTGTCCTGGCCGTGATCACCTGCTAGCCACCAAGTCCTCCTCCACTACCGCCGCCGCTGCCGCCGCCGTCGCCACTGCCACCACCACCGCCGCCGCCGCCGCCGGCCTCTGTCTGACGCGGCGCCGCCTGCGTCTGTTCCTGTGTTTCAGCCGTCAGCCCATGCGTGGTGCGGCTGGAGAAGCTGGACGACGGCGACGGCGGCGGCGGCGGCGGCGTTGCGGTGTGCCACGTGGTCAGGCAGGCGGCGTCCGGGGACCCGGCGGCGGCCAACCTGGACGACATGCTGATCCCGGGTACCAGCGCGCTATTGGACCGCATCCTGCGCCGCCAGCTCAGTCTGCCCGACCGCGGCTACTTCTGCCCCTACTGCACCCGCGAGGTGAACATGCGCACACTGGGCAAACACATGACCAAGATCCACGGCGGCATGCGGCTCCAGTGCAAGGCGTGTCGTGAGGTGGTACACACGCGCGTTACCAGTCTGCTGATCAACCACGGCATCTGCGTGCTGCTGCTCAACAAAAACTCCAAACTGGGCGACCCCCTGATACGCAAGCTATCACGCCAGATCCGCTCCATCTACAAGAACCGGCGCTTCAAGTCGCAGATGCTGAAGCGCTACCCGGACCTCAGCTACTTCTGCAGCAGCTTCATATTCGGCCGCGTCAAGCAGCCGTGCGCCAAATGCGGCCTGGTGCTCTGGTCGTCCAGCATGGCCAGCCACCTGGAGAAGTGTGGCGAGGACGTGATCCAGTGCGACTTCTGCAACAAGCACATGGCGCGCACCCGGCTGCCCTACCACGTGGACATCTACCACCCGGGCAAGGTGATCCAGCACAAGCCGTTGCCGTTGCCGCCGCCGGCGGACGACTCTGGTTCGGAGTCGCCGCGGCCGCTGGCGCACCCGGTGTTCAGTGCCGCCGCAGAGGACGAGATGCCCAGCTCGGCGCAGATCGTCAGCTGCACCAAGTGCAACAAGAAAATGCGCCAGAACAACGTGCGCCGTCACATGCGCGTCATGCACCCGTGGAAGCCGAGCATGCGGCGCGTGGACCCGGCGACGGGCCTGGCGCGCCGGCCGGCCGGGCCGCAGCCGCAGCCGCTCACCGTGTCCGACGACGACCGGATGGACGGCGCCGAGCCGGAGCCGCCGCTCGAGCCGGGAGACGACGAGCCGACCGAGCCGGCCGCCGCCGACAACAAGTACGCCGCCTACAAACGCTCCTGTCCCGTCTGCGACAAGGTCATGTGGAAAAAGTACCTGGTGTCTCACGTGCGATCCTCCCACCCCGAGTACGAGCTGGACGAGGAGGCCGAGCGGCAGCTGAACGCCCGCCCGCCGCCGCCCGGCGCCGTCAGCAAGGCCAAGGTCATCAAACACTGTCCGCACTGCTGGAAGACCATGTGGCGCTGTAACGTGAAGCGCCACATCCGCCAGGTGCACCCGGAGCACAGTCACGAGCTGACGGACGCGTTCGACCTGGACGCGGCGATCCGGGCGGCGGCGCTGGAGCGCGGCCTGCCGCCGCCGGCCTCGGACCCGTCCTCCGCCGGGGAGGAGGAAGAGGATGTCATTGTCACCCAGGACGCAGCCATGCTGGCCATCCAGGAGATGAACGCCATGGCCGAGGCCGAGGGCATGGAGGCGCTGCAGGCCGGGGACGAGCAGTTCGAGGGAGATGAGCAGTTCG
Source organism: Chirona hameri (assembly GCA_036785665.1). Taxonomy (NCBI): domain Eukaryota; kingdom Metazoa; phylum Arthropoda; class Thecostraca; order Balanomorpha; family Balanidae; genus Chirona; species Chirona hameri. The sequence continues at coordinate 7,731 of JAXIVJ010007160.1, read as the reverse complement.
AGGGAGACGAGCAGTTCGAGGGAGACGAGCATTTCGAGGGAGACGACCTGGACGAGGCGCTGGAGGGCAGCGAGACGGTGCCGACCAACTCTCGCAAACACGAGAAGAACCTGAAGCGCTGCCGCTTCTGTCGCAAGCTGCTGCGCGGCTGCCACATGAAGCGGCACATCATCAACTGGCACAGCGGCACGCCGGGCAAGGCTTCCAACAAGACGGGCGTGCCGGGCGGCCTGAATCCGGCCCGCCAGCGCACCTGTCCCGTATGTCTGAAGACCGTGGTGGTGAACAACCTGCGCCGCCACATCCGTGCCTCGCACCCCGAGGTCAGTGAGGACGAGCTACAGAACGTTACCGACACCGCCTACCCGGGCATGAGCGCCGCCTTCGCCGACGAAGACAGCAACGACGCCTCGCTGGTGGACGTGGACGAGACGAGCTCGTCCCGCAGCGAGCCGCCGGCGGCCGCTGCCGCCCTGGACGCCTCTGGCGGCAGTTACGCCAACCGTCGGATGCGTCGCTGTCCGTACTGTGGCAAGGTGATGGTCTCGAGCAACATGGCGCGCCACTGCAAGACGCACCACCCGGGCGAGTGGCGCGCCACGCACGGCGTCGGCAGCGGCTCGGCGCGCGCCGACGCCCGGTCGGCGGCCGAGGCGGCCGAGGAGATGGAGGCCATGAACGCCGAGGAGACGGCCGCCTGGATGGACGAGGCCGGGGGGATGGACGACGACATGGACGCCACCGACGAGCTGCTCGACGAGACCGACGCCTTCGAGGACGAGGAGCATATGTCTGAGGACGGCGAGGACCCGATCGGGGTCGGCGCAGAGGACCTGGAGGAAGACGAGCCGGCCGAGCACCCGGACGTGCTGGCTGCGGAGGAGGCGGCCGATCACCCGGACCTGGAGGAAGGGGCGGCGGAGCTGGGCGAGGACCCGCTGGGGCTGGCCGACAGTCCGGCCGACCACCCGGATCTGCTGGAGGAGGCGGAGGAGCCGGCCGACCACCCGGACCTGCTGGAGGAGGCGGAGGAGCCGGCCAACCACCCGGACCTGCTGGAGGAGGCAGATGAGCCGGCCGACCACCCGGACCTGCTGGAGGAGGCAGATGAGCCGGCCGACCACCCGGACCTGCTGGAGGAGGCGGAGGAGCCGGCCGACCACCCGGACGCCGTGCAGGACGTGGACGAGCCGCTCGACGATGGGGAGCGGAACGGAGAGGCGGCAGAGGAGGAGACGGCGTCCACCTGAGGTGGTGCCGGCAGACGGCGGCCGCCGGGCTGCTGGCGGGGTCGTCCTGACGTTGACGGCGACTCGCAGGGGCCGCCGGAGTCGGCTATCTCGGAACTCAGGGTCTGACTGATGAGGCCGCCGGCGGGGCGCGGCCTGTCTCGGGTGGTGGGCTGAGTGGTGGCGTGAGCGGCGGCGGCGGCTCGGTCGGACGGGCTGTCACGTGGTGTGAGGTTCGCCGTCGCCGCCGGGGGCTGGCAGTGGCCGGGTGTATCACGAGGGCCTTCACTGGAAACTGTGTCGCCGCAACGGCAGGCCTATAGATGTTGTGAGAAAATGCTCACAATGTATCCTTTGTATAACTTCCTGCAGCCTTGCGAGTAACAGCGGATTTCAAAAATTGGACTTCGTGGCCCTTCACGGTGAGCCTATATCCGACACGGTTATTTACAAAAGCCGGGAGGCAGCGGCTTCGGCTGAGCCGAGAGCCGGTACCGCTCGTTCCCCCGCGCGGTGTACTCTCGAATGCGCTGCGCGCGTAGAAGCACCGATTTAGTTTTGTGTATTTGTGGTAGAGGGAATCGATCGATAAATCATGTATAGGACAAGCGGGGCTTAGCCCTGTGCCGCGCTAATGTATTTATGTTAGACGTGAGTGTGAAAAATCAATAAACGGAATCAAACCACTGTAGTGTTTTGCTGAACTGCGTGAATTGTACACGGGTGTCGTCAGTCCACAAAATATAACAACCGGGATCCTGAGTGGTTTGGGATCAAGGATACCACAGGATTTCACGTCAAAACGCGACGGTCGATCGCAGCTTCAGTGGATCTTTGGGTGAGATCCAAGCCACGGATATTGGATGCGACAGGATTCGATGACTGACTGAGCCTCGAAGTCTATGATCCACACCGGGTCTTTGATCCAATAACCTCCCATGGTGAAATGGGCTTGGTATCTTACAAAATTGCCAAAGGCTGTGAGGTCTCTAGATCATTTAAAAGCAAAGTTGAATGATATGAATAATGTATAAAATTGTGGGTTCACACAAGGATCTTTATTTAAATTGGATCTCGCGGATCTCAACAAAGCTTTGGAAATGAATCTGGGATCGCGGTGGGTCCCTTGACAAAGAAAAAGCATAGTTAAGGTCTTAACCCGCCATTGACGGGGGCGTTTAAACCCCCCCCCCCCCCCCCTGATGAATTTTCGCAATGGCCGAAACACTAATAGTGCTATCAACATGAAACTTCGGGTGCCTTCTTATAAATCATGTTTACGTCTTGTGTGCAAAAATAAAGAAATTTCGTGGATTTTTTCTCGAATTATAGCGAATTTAGTGACGTATTTTTAGTGACGAATTTGTTTATTATTTAGTGACGAACACACTAGTTTTACACCAAAATCGGCTAAAATTTGCCAGGCCGTACAAATGCCATATTTGAAGCAAAATGTAATCGAAAAACGCCAAAAGCTAGCAAATTGCAACGGCTACAAACTGGCTATCTCGGATTTTTGGAAAATTTTAGTTTTTGACCCCAAAAACTAAAAACAAAATTGTGGGGGAATTGTCACAAAATCAAAGTTTTCTAAAATATTCAAAAAACCTGACGATATTTCACAGAACCATGCCTAGGTAACTACCATACCAAAGTTCAAACTGATATCTCCATTTTTGACTGATTTATGATATCTAAAGTATGGGCAACTCATGACGTCATATTTTGAAATTGCGTTTTTTTATTGACTAGATACAGACAAATAAATGCTGCTACTGTATTTCTGAGACAAAACTAGTCTAGCAACATGCCTTTTTTGTTTAGATTTAACAATTTAACATTTTGACCTTCGGTGACCTGAACTTGACCTGAGATTGACATTTACTTCACGTAAATGAAGTCAGGCGGTAACATGACTATCACTATCGAATTATACGTGGAAAATAACTCATAAAACATGTGTTGCATGACGTTCGTAGATATTTTGAGCATGGTGACCTTTTGTGATCTGACCTTGACCTTGGCCAACAATCTCACTTTAGCTCATGCAGGATATGTATCATACCTTTGGCAGTACTTTGGGTGAAACTGGTCGCAACGAAGGCTTTGCATGGAAAGTATGGCCCATAAACTCAAATACGCCGATTTTGACCTTTGACCTGACCGTGACCTGACATTTTACCTCATTTTTACATTTTTTAGCATACTTTAGATTCGTCTCATTAAAGGAAATAGTTCACCTTCAACATTAGTTTTAAACTGAGATAGCAGTTTTGTAGCCCGTGTTGGGAAACCCCTATCTGCAAGTTTTCTTGACTGAAGACTCCAGCCGAATATATTTTTTTTTGCGAAGGAATGCGGTGCTGGCGAAAGAATGTTGTACTGGTTCTAGCCCGGGCAGAGGCTATACCATCAGCCAATCAGCTTGCAGCTAGTGCTAGCAAGCGAACGCCGGCCGCCGGTTGGCACATCTCCAATGCGAGTCTATCCTTACGCGACTACTTTCGAATCTGATTGGCTGAACCATGTTTTACATTCGCGTGACGTCAGGACTCTTGACTCTGAGAGTATGCATATAGTTTTGATAAACAATACAAATGTACGGCCTTCTGTCATGAATCGGCGCGATATAAGGCCATTTTTGACGATATAAAAAGAAATTGTATTAAAAAAATATAATCAAATCGTGTTTGGTAAAAAAAAAACAAGGTGAACTATTTCCTTTAAGAGCTTTCGATTGCCGCCTTGCGCGTCTCGCTGCAATCATTGGTTCGGAATATAACCAGGGGGGGACGTGTAACGCCCCCCCCCCCCCCCCCCCCCCCGGTCAATGGCGTTCTGCTGAGACCCCAGTCAATGCCGTCAATGGAATGTTTTACCTTTCTGAAAGTTGTCAAATATACGCTGGTTGTAGTTGAAAATATGAAGTAAGTGCTGCTGAAAACGATGGTGATATTTTTCATCTCGAAAAGTCACTTAACTTTATACAAATTAAGCTTTAAATTTGGGATGATGACGTCATTATTGAGCTATAGACCGCCGCTGATTGGCTGACAAAGTGGCTGTCAGTCAACCAGCGGCGGGACCCCTAGACCCCATTTCGAAAACTATAAATTAAATTGCTTAAAAACGGCTAAGTTTTTGGGAAATGACCTTAGTATTTTCGACATTTCAACAACTGCCAAAGATAATGTCTATCTCAGTTCAAAACCAATACAAAGGTGAAACATTCTCTTTAACTCCCAATGTGTCCCTCTACAAGTTTTTACAACGGTTCCAGGAAAGACCTTAGGGGATCCGGGATCCAGATACTTGGGAGGATCCTGGGTTTCGATTTTGGGATCCACGGACAGTCTGACGTGGTGGATATGAGCTATATAGAATCTTTCTAGATCCTTTGCTTAGTGAGTGACAAGCAAAAACCGAGTGCCGAAATTGTGAAAATATTCTATCTTTGCATCCTGCAGGATGCAAAGATAAGAATATTTTGTTTCAGCATACTTATGTTAAAGATGAACCTCAAATACGAAGATTATTCCCGATAACATTCTGGGGCAACCCTTTATGGGGGCGACCCTTTATGATGGAGTCGCCAGTTAAATGTGGTGCATGACAACACTGCTTTTGTGGTTCTGAGTGCCGTTTCAAGCAGACGTAAATTTCAATCGAACTGTTTGCTAAACTAAAAAGTTCAAGGTGTGAAAAATACATCAGACACAAAACATGTATTTTCCGCTGTCGAGCAACTCCCATTGGGATCTGACTTATCTTAAGCATACCGATTGTAAAAAGGTATTTTCTTTGAAGAAATACGGTAGTGTCATTCAAAACCATCCTCTTGCAAAATATGTGATAGCCGTAAAGTACCGCAAAAGCTGGCCAAGATTCACCTTACTTAGGCTGATGTGACATGATGCCCCTAGCATGACCTGCCCTGACCTGGCCCTGACCTGGCCTGACCTGCCATGACCTGCTCTGACCTGCCCTGACCTGCCCTGACCTGCCCTGACCTGCCCTGACCTGCTCTGACCTGCCCTGACCTACCCTGACCTGCCCTGACCTGTCCCGACTTGCCCTGACCTCCCATGACCTGGCCTGCCGCAGGGTTCCGGGACGAGCCAGAGAGCTCAGTCAGCATCACGCTGGTACGGCCGGCCAGTCCCCGACGGCGGCAGCGACGCAGGAAACAACAGCAGTTCGCCGTCAGACAGTGTGTCGCCGCCGCCGGCCGACCGCGGCGCCAAGAGGCCCGGCGGATGACGACTGGCGGCCGTCGCCGTCCCTACAGCGGCAGGGCGGGCGGCGGCGCGGCGGCCCGCCCCGGGCCGCGCCGCTCCACTCTGCCCGACCGCAGCCCGGAACCCGCCGCCAGCCGCCGCCGACGACGACGACGACGGGGGAGCCACCGCCCTCGCCACCGCCACCACTGCTGCGCAAGGGGCCGCGGCCGGGGTCGCGGCAGGGGTCGGAGCCGGGGACGCGGCCGGGGCCGCGGATACCGGCCGCTCTGGTCGACCGCCGGCGGGGACAGCGACCGACCTGCCGCCGCCGCCGCCCGCCGCCGGGTCTGCTGAAGCAGATGCTGACGAGCGGAGCGGCGGAGCGGCCGCTGCCGTACCTGCCGCTGACGGTCATGGATCCACTCACCGTCACCACCCACCGCGGCGTGCCCCTACCGTCACGTGTTCCTGGCCACCCCGGTCAGCCGTCGGATGGGCCCCTACTGCCCCCTTCTGCCCGGAGCTCACGCTGCCCGCCCAGCTCTCCGAGCACTACCGGCACGCGCACAAACACCGGCGGGATAACGTGTGCCGCGCGTGCGGCACGGCGCTGGGGCCGCGCCCCAGCCGGCCGCTCAACCACACGGCCTGCATGTTCGCGCTGCACTCGCAGCCGCAGGTGCCGACCAGTGCGCTGGCCCGCCTTCTGCAGCGAGTTCCGCCAGAAGACCATCAGCCGCAGCAACCGCGCCGAGCTGCTGAAGGAGGTGCCGGCACTGGACGGCTTCGTCGGCCTGTCGCTGCACGGCTTCGCGCGCCGCCAGTGTGCGCTGTGCGGGCTGGCCGTGTACAGCGCCGAGATGGTGGAGCACCTGAGCCGGGCGCACGGCTGCCACCGGTGCCGCCACTGCGGCGAGCTGGTGCCGCTCGACGTGCTCGGCGGACACACCTGTCCGGTCTTGTCTGCCACCGGGAGCCGGCCGCCGCCGCCGCCGCCGCCGCCGCCGCCGGGAGCGTCAGCGTACCGGCCGCCGCGGGGCCGTCCTCGTCAGCCGCCGCCGCCGCGCCGGGAGCGTCAGCGTACCGGCCCGCCGCGGGGCCGTCCTCGTCAGCCGCTGCCGCCGCCGCCCGCCGCCGGGAGCGTCAGCGTACCGGCCCGCCGCGGGGCCCGTTCCTCGTCAGCCGCTGCCGCCGCCGCCGCCGCCCGCCGCCGCCGCCGGGGAGCGTCAGCGTACCGGCAGCCGCGGGGCCGTCCTCGTCAGCCGCCGCCCGCCGCCGGCAACTGGATGTCGGGAGAGTCGGCGTCGGTCGGCTCCGGCAGCGTGGGCAGTGAAGGAGGAGCCGGATGACGGCCTGCTGTATCTGGATGACAGTCGGCCGGCCGAGATCACCATCGGCGGCGCCTGGAGCGAGCTGGAGGAGGGCGGCCAGTCGGGCCCCGGGCCAGTCGGACGAACAGTGACGAGCTCGCTCCGGGCCCGGCCCCTGCTCCGGCTCCGGCTCCGGCAGGCACCTGCCGAACCCGAGCCAGCCGGAGAAAACCGCCGCCGGCGCGGAGCGGAGCCTGGCCGACGCTACCAACTCCCACAGCGTACTCAGAAGCATGCTAGAAAATTTCCGGAAACACTTGGAGTGAAACGCAGAATATGCGGAACAATTGCTCTAGACGCACGCAGCAGCCTCGGGCAATGTAATAACTAAGCGCGTGTGTTGTGCGTCGGACCGAGGTAGGAACTGTGCCCTGGACTGAGACTGAGACTGGTGTACGCGGGACGTGAAGCTCGCGCGGCAATGCGCGAGCATAACAGTGCGCCTTAGACGCACCTCATTTGGGGGACATAAACCGATCAGGCGGGCGTTTGTTTCTGCAATATCAGAGGTGTGCACCGGCACGTGACACCTACTGTGCATTTTCAAATGTCAGTCAGGCAAAAACATCTGTTCTCAGCGCGGTTCAAAGTTAAAACTCACGGTCAAAATAAAAGTTCGCGCCGTAATATCGACGGCTCTACCGACTGAGCTATTGATGTATTGTTGAGCCTCTAATGGTAGGTCATCAACTAAGGATTGCTGCTTGCTGCCCACTCCAACGCAGCTCACTCACATTGATCCAGGACCCTCGAGCCATACCTACAGCCTTGACCACCCACATGGGCCGCGGCACCCTACCGGCACTTCCCTTCTCTCTCGTCCCACATCCCCCTTCCAGCTCAAACACCAGTCACATGCAATAGGTACAGGACCCGCAGTTGCAATGGTACACACTAAGGTCCGGCTTATTT
>JAXIVJ010007159.1:17500-62296 GCA_036785665.1 Chirona hameri | reverse complement strand
TGGTAGTTTACGAAGTGAGGACTGGTAGTTTATGAAGTGAGGACTGGTAGTTTATGAAGTGAGGACCGGTAGTTTATGAAGTGAGGACTGGTAGTTTATGAAGTGAGGACTGGTAGTTTATGAAGTGAGGACTGGTAGTTTATGAAGTGAGGACTGGTAGTTTATGAAGTGAGGACTGGTAGTTTATGAAGTGAGGACTGGTAGTTTATGAAGTGAGGACTGGTAGTTTACGAAGTGAGGACTGGTAGTTTACGAAGTGAGGACTGGTAGTTTACGAAGTGAGGACTGGTGGTTTACGAAGTGAGGACTGGTAGTTTACGAAGTGAGGACTGGTAGTTTACGAAGTGAGGACCGGTAGTTTACGAAGTGAGGACTGGTAGTTTATGAAGTGAGGACCGGTAGTTTATGAAGTGAGGACTGGTAGTTTATGAAGTGAGGACTGGTAGTTTACGAAGTGAGGACTGGTAGTTTATGAAGTGAGGACCGGTAGTTTATGAAGTGAGGACTGGTAGTTTATGAAGTGAGGACTGGTAGTTTATGAAGTGAGGACTGGTAGTTTATGAAGTGAGGACTGGTAGTTTATGAAGTGAGGACTGGTAGTTTATGAAGTGAGGACCGGTAGTTTATGAAGTGAGGACTGGTAGTTTATGAAGTGAGGACTGGTAGTTTACGAAGTGAGGACTGGTAGTTTACGAAGTGAGGACTGGTAGTTTACGAAGTGAGGACTGGTGGTTTACGAAGTGAGGACTGGTAGTTTACGAAGTGAGGACTGGTAGTTTACGAAGTGAGGACCGGTAGTTTACGAAGTGAGGACTGGTAGTTTATGAAGTGAGGACCGGTAGTTTATGAAGTGAGGACTGGTAGTTTATGAAGTGAGGACTGGTAGTTTATGAAGTGAGGACTGGTAGTTTATGAAGTGAGGACTGGTAGTTTATGAAGTGAGGACTGGTAGTTTATGAAGTGAGGACCGGTAGTTTATGAAGTGAGGACTGGTAGTTTATGAAGTGAGGACTGGTAGTTTACGAAGTGAGGACTGGTAGTTTACGAAGTGAGGACTGGTAGTTTATGAAGTGAGGACCGGTAGTTTACGAAGTGAGGACTGGTGGTTTACGAAGTGAGGACTGGTGGTTTACGAAGTGAGGACTGGTAGTTTACGAAGTGAGGACCGGTAGTTTACGAAGTGAGGACCGGTAGTTTACGAAGTGAGGACTGGTAGTTCACGAAGTGAGGACCGGTAGTTTGCGAAGTGAGGACTGGTAGTTAACGAAGTGAGGACTGGTGGTCTACGAAGTGAGGACTGGTAGTTTACGAAGTGAGGACCGGTAGTTTACGAAGTGAGGACTGGTGGCTGAGTTGAGAGCCGCGAGGCAGCGGGAGTGGCGTTTTAGGACTAATGCGACTCTGTGAGACGTTTCGGCTCGCGTGGGCATTGGCGGTGGGGACGGAGGGACACGCCCCCCCCCCCCCCCCCCCCCCCCCACACACACACACACACACATTGGCAGATTTTAACATTACGCCTATGGGCGTTGCATGGAAAGAATAGACTTCAAAATGCCTCCGTTCCCCCACTTTCAAAAGGTGGCGACGCCCTTGCGTGGAGCTCTTGGCTGGTTATCTCACGAAAGGGAAGCCCATTGCATTGTCGAACTCAGCAGCTAGAGTGGAACGGCTTTGTTATGGTCGGACACCACCGGAATGTGACGGGAAGGAACTAACTGGCCGTGGCTTGTAACCGGGGTACTGCGTGGCTTGAAACGGGAGCAGTTCTTTGGGTGGTTGCGCGCCGGTACGGCTGGCTGGAGCCAGAAAAAGGTGACTTTGTTCCGCCCAGTGGTGTCGTTATGGGTCTGAGTTGAGATCAGCTGATATCATTATTCAGCGCAGCGGCTACGCCCCTGCCTCGACCACTTTAAGAGGTGCAGTATTTCAAAACCAGCGTACCGACTGCGCCTCTGTCACCTGTAGAGGTGCAGTATTGCTAAAGCTGCGACCCGGTGCGACGGGAATTTCTAACACATGCGGTGTATATGCTGCACATGAGTATGTATACATGCATACTATGGGCCTGTTCCCGTGGCGCCTCTAACCTCCTTCGAGTTGCTCCAACTTGCAACTGTCGTATACTATTGCACAGACAATTGCAAGTTGGAGCAACTTTGAGGAGGTTAGAGGCGCCACGGGAACAGGCCCTGTGTGTCGGTAATTTTCCCGCTGAAGAAAAACGTAAGCAATATAACACATAGTGATCATTTTTCGAGTAATTTAGAACGATATCAGCGTGGGATGCCGGCGAGTATTGCATCTCTGCCCTCTTTGTTATGAGCATCGCTCGTTGCTTCTTTGTTGGCTGATATGTGACCGACCGGACGCAGATTGCAGAGCTATTGCATTGCTAAGCTTGTGCAATATGCTGCGCAGGACCGCAGTCAGTTGTTTCAGCTCTCCGTCTGGCCCGTCCGCCTGTTGACCTGATAGTGTGAGCTGAGCCGCGATAGCGCTGTTTGCTAGAGGGCCTCGTCAATGACACAAAGATACGCATCGCTGCGTTTACGAGTAGTTAGTGTTGGGCACAGCTCTGTTAACATGGACACTTTGGAGCGTTTTACAACAGTGACGGAAGTACAAACAACCTTAGGCACACGGACCGTTAAAGCTTAGAGCCGTACTGTGTGCGCTATGAAGTACTGAAGTACGCACAGTGCACTTCATTCTACACATTGTGTATCGCACCGAGACTGGCGTAGATTTCGGCCGTCGCTGGCGAGTATGACGCTTCCCAGTGGCTGGGTTTGTGCTCGTGAATCCTGGCAGCTTTTGGAGCTTCACAGGCCTGAATCCTGGCAGCTTTTGGAGCTTCACAGGCCGTGTGCTGGTCTGGACTTGGACCCGGGCCCAGGCATCAGAGAGAGGGGGACGAGGCGGGTAGAGGGAGGGATGAGAGACCCGGATCCATGATGCTTCAGAGGGAGAGGGCACGAGGATGAAGAGCGACCTGGCCCCAGACCTCGGAGAGAGGGGGGGGGGGGGTGGGGGGTCGAGACGGATAGGAGGCAGGTGAGACCTGAGCCTAGGTCTCTCGGAGGGAGGGAGGGAGGGAGGGAGGAAGGAAGGAAGGAAGGAAGGAAGGAGGAGGACAAACAGGTAAGAGAGACCTGGACACAGACCTCAGATCTCGGAGAGAGGGGACGAGGCGGGTAGAGGGAGAGAGCAAACATGTAAGATAGACTTGGACGCAGGCCCCAGACCTCGGAGAGAGGGGGGAGGGTCGAGACGGATAGGAGGCAGGTGAGACCTGAGCCCAGGTCTCTCGGAGGGAGGGAGGGAGGGAGGGAGGGAGGGAGGGAGGGAGGGAGGGAGGGAGGGAGGGAGGGAGGGAGGGAGGGAGGGAGGGAGGGAGGGGGAGGTGGGGGAGGGGGAGGGAGAGGGAGAGGAGAGGGAGAGGGAGAGGGAGAGGGAGAGGGAGAGGGAGAGGGAGAGGGAGAGGGAGAGGAGAGGGAGAGGGAGAGGGAGAGGGAGAGGGAGAGGGAGAGGGAGGAGAGGGAGGGGAGGGAGGGAGGGAGGGAGGGAGGGAGGGAGGGAGGGAGGGAGGGAGGGAGGGAGGAGGGAGGGAGGGGAGGGTGGGAGGGAGGGAGGGAGGGTGGGAGGGGGAGGGAGGGAGGGAGGGAGGGAGGGAGGGAGGGAGGGAGGGAGTGAGTGAGTGAGTGAGTGAGTGAGTGAGTGAGTGAGTGAGTGAGTGAGTGAGTGAGTGTGTGAGTGAGTGAGTGAGTGAGTGAGTGAGTGAGTGAGTGAGTGAGTGAGTGAGTGAGTGAGTGAGTGAGTGAGTGAGTGAGTGAGTGAGGGAGGACAAACAGGAGGTAAGAGCGACCTGGACACAGGCCTCAGATCTCGGAGAGATGGGACGAGGCGGGTAGAGGGAGAGAGCAAACATGTAAGATAGACCTGGACGCAGGCCTCAGACCTCGGAGAGAGGGGACGAGGCGGGTAGAGGGAGAGAGGAGAGAGCGCCCGGAAATGACTTGGCGGCATCGATCGCTCCCAAAATATCCGCCTTGGTGGCGTCTGTTGGTTGCAGACTGCCCTCCTCAGCATTTCACCGACGCCCGGATAGATCAATGGCCGCGAAGTGCTTCGCCGGGCCCTGTGGGGCCATGAGTTCTGCCAATAGCGGGGTTTTCAGTGAACATGTGGTTACGGGGGGAGGGGGGGGGGGGGCAGTACTGTTGAATCGGCCAATGTTGATTGTTGGAGTTGATTCTGTGTGAAGTAGCACACAATGGCAAGACCTGCGATGTTCGATCGTTGGCGAACTGGAACGAGTTTGCCTCCGCCGCCCGAGTGTCGTGGATTTGCTTCGCCGGAGTTTGCCCCCCCCCCCCTCCGCTCCCCCTCTCTTCTTCTCGGTATGCTGAATCCGCCCTTGCCGTAGTTTGCTGCCTTCGCCTCGGTGGCCATGGGTCCGCTCCTGCCGGAGTTTGCCCCTCGTCTGGATCCGCCGCTGCTAAAGTTTGCCCCCGTCACCCGGGTATCTTGGACCCGCCACTGCCATAGTTTGCCCCCGTCACCCGGGTATCTTGGACCCGCCAGTGCCATAGTTTGCCCCGTCACCCGGGTATCTTGGACCCGCCACTGCCATAGTTTGCCCCCGTCACCCGGGTATCTTGGACCCGCCACTGCCATAGTTTGCCCCGTCACCCGGGTATCTTGGACCCGCCACTGCCATAGTTTGCCCCCGTCACCCCGGTATCTTGGACCCGCCACTGCCATAGTTTGCCCCCGTCACCCGGATATCTTGGACCCGCCACTGTCATAGTTTGCCCCCGTCACCCGTGTATCTTGGACCCGCCACTGCCATAGTTTGCCCCCGTCACCCGGATATCTTGGACCCGCCACTGCCATAGTTTGCCCCCGTCACCCGGGTATCTTGGACCCGCCACTGCCATAGTTTGCCCCCGTCACCCGGATATCTTGGACCCGCCACTGCCATAGTTTGCCCCCGTCACCCGGATATCTTGGACCCGCCACTGTCATAGTTTGCCCCCGTCACCTGTGTATCTTGGACCCGCCACTGCCATAGTTTGCCCCCGTCACCCGGATATCTTGGACCCGCCACTGCCATAGTTTGCCCCCGTCACCCGGGTATCTTGGACCCGCCACTGCCATAGTTTGCCCCCGTCACCCGGGTATCTTGGACCCGCCACTGCCATAGTTTGCCCCGTCACCCGGGTATCTTGGACCCGCCACTGCCATAGTTTGCCCCGTCACCCGGGTATCTTGGACCCCGCCACTGCCATAGTTTGCCCCCGTCACCCGGGTATCTTGGACCCGCCACTGCCATAGTTTGCCCGTCACCCGGGTATCTTGGACCCGCCACTGCCATAGTTTGCCCCGTCACCCGGGTATCTTGGACCGCTGCTGCCATAGTTTGCCCCGTCACCCGGGTATCTTGGACCCGCCACTGCCATAGTTTGCCCCCGTCACCCGGGTATCTTGGACCCGCCACTGCCATAGTTTGCCCCCGTCACCCGGGTATCTTGGACCCGCCACTGCCATAGTTTGCCCCGTCACCCGGGTATCTTGGACCCGCCACTGCCATAGTTTGCCCCCGTCACCCAGGTATCTTGGACCCGCCACTGCCATAGTTTGCCCCGTCACCCGGGTATCTTGGACCCGCCACTGCCATAGTTTTCCCCGTCACCCGGGTATCTTGGACCCGCCACTGCCATAGTTTGCCCCGTCACCCGGGTATCTTGGACCCGCTACTGCCATAGTTTGCCCCGTCACCCGGGTATCTTGGACCCGCCACTGCCATAGTTTGCCCCGTCACCCGGGTATCTTGGACCCGCCACTGCCATAGTTTGCCCCCGTCACCCGGGTATCTTGGACCCGCCACTGCCATAGTTTGCCCCGTCACCCGGGTATCTTGGACCCGCCACTGCCATAGTTTGCCCCGTCACCCGGGTATCTTGGACCCGCTGCTGCCATAGTTTGCCCCGTCACCCGGGTATCTTGGACCCGCCACTGCCATAGTTTGCCCCCGTCACCCGGGTATCTTGGACCCGCCACTGCCATAGTTTGCCCCCGTCACCCGGGTATCTTGGACCCGCCACTGCCATAGTTTGCCCCGTCACCCGGGTATCTTGGACCCGCCACTGCCATAGTTTGCCCCCGTCACCCGGGTATCTTGGACCCGCCACTGCCATAGTTTGCCCCGTCACCCGGGTATCTTGGACCCGCCACTGCCATAGTTTTCCCCGTCACCCGGGTATCTTGGACCCGCCACTGCCATAGTTTGCCCCGTCACCCGGGTATCTTGGACCCGCTACTGCCATAGTTTGCCCCGTCACCCGGGTATCTTGGACCCGCCACTACCATAGTTTGCCCCCATGTCCCGGGTATCTTGGACCCGCTGCTGCCATAGTTTGCCCCGTCACCCGGGTATCTTGGACGCGCTGCTGCCGGGAGCGACCGCCGGCGTGCTAATGCCATGAGAGATCAGACCGCCGGCGTGCTAATGCCATGAGAGATCAGACCGCCGGCGTGCTAATGCCATGAGAGATCAGACCGCCGGCGTGCTAATGCCATGAGAGATCAGACCGCCGGCGTGCTAATGCCATGAGAGATCAGACCGCCGGCGTGCTAATGCCATGAGAGATCAGACCGCCGGCGTGCTAATGCCATGAGAGATCAGACCGCCGGCGTGCTAATGCTATGAGAGATCAGACCGCCGGCGTGCTAATGCCATGAGAGATCAGACCGCCGGCGTGCTAATGCCATGAGAGATCAATAGAGGCCAGCGAGCCCGCATCCAGACTGCAGCGGCTGCTGCAACCGGCATTGGAACGTCCCATGGAAACTCCGGAGACTGTTGCAAAATGGACCAAGTCACTCACCCAAAGTTCTGCGACTTGGATTGTTGATCCATTGCTCTTCCTGATTTTAAAAAAAGTTTTTGTTTCATCGTTAAAAATCAAAGCCCTTATTTTGTTTGCATTGGAAACTGAGTGCCCTTCCCTCTGTTGTATTCTGTTATCCGGGTAGCCCCCCCAAAAACGCGCCGACTTTCGAGGCTTACCAATTGGTTTTGGTAATGGATATGAAGTGCGTACAAAACAATTAATTCTGCGTTAAGCAAAACAAGTTCCATATCAATCGGATATTTCGTTTCGATGTTATAAGACATTATCTAAACCTTTAAAAAAAACGTGTTTTGACGTTTTTGTATTTCCACGCGTGAAGGATCAGTCCACCTTTAGCCCGGACCACCGCCAACAAACGCGACTTCCACTGTCCGATACTGGCGCGGATGAGCTCCACCTCCACTCCACATCCGCGCCAGTATCGGACAGTGGAAGTCGCGTTTATTGGCGGTGATCCGGGCTGAAGGTGGTCCGATCGTTCACGCGTGGAAATAAAACGCCAAAAACCCGTTTTGTAAAGGGTTTAGATAATGTTTTATAACATCGAAACTAAATATCCGATTGATATGAAGCTTGTTTTGTTTAACGCAGAATTAATTATGTTGTATGCGTACCAAGTGTCAACTTCATATCTGTTACCAAAAAACAATGGTAAGCCTCGAAACTCGGCGCGTGTTTTGGAGCTTCCCGGATAACAGAATACAACAGAGGGAAGGGCACTCAGTTTCTAATGCAAAACAAAATAAGGCTTTTGATTTTTAACGATTTTAACACCACACCACAGCTGAAACAAAAACTGTTTTGAAATCAGAAAGAGCAATGGATCAAGAATCCGAGTGGTAGAACTTTGGGTGAGTAACTTCCTCCATTTCGCAACAGTCTCCAACTCGGCATACCCATCGTGACATACCCAGCATACCCATCGTGACATACCCAGCATACCCATCGTGACATACCCAGCATACCCATCGTGACATACCCAGCATACCCATCGTGACATACCCAGCATACCCATCGTGACATACCCAGCATACCCATCGTGACATACCCAGCATACCCATCGTGACATACCCAGCATACCCATCGTGACATACCCAGCATACCCATCGTGACATACCCAGCATACCCATCGTGACATACCCAGCATACCCATCGTGACATACCCAGCATACCCATCGCCTCCCATCGTGGCATCCACCGCAGCACACGGGTGGAGTTTCCCATTCAAATGGTGGGGCCACTGCCCCACCAACTTTGATTTTGGCCCCACCATCTTTGTGTTCCGGGCCCACCAACTTTTGTCAGATTTGAAGGTTTTCTGGTGTTAAAATGGTAATTTTTCACCTCAGCCATGCAAGACAACAACCCAATATGATATTTTGCCCCACCAACTTGCTCTGAAAAGCTCCACCCATGCCGCAACACATCCCACCCAATGCTATACATCGTGAGCCCCCATCACACCCACCGCAACCCGTCGCAAGTCGCAACCCACCGCAACTCATGTCACATCGCATCCAACTCACCTAACGCAAACCACCGCATCCCAATGCTGCCCATCACACCCACCACAGCCATCGCCACCCACCACAGCCATCGCCACCCACCACAGCCATCGCCACCCACCACAGCCATCGCCACCCACCACAGCCATCGCCACCCACCACAGCCATCGCCACCCACCACAGCCATCGCCACCCACCACAGCCATCGCCACCCACCGCCACCCACCACAGCCATCGCCACCCACCACAGCCATCGCCACCCACCACAGCCATCGCCACCCACCACAGCCATCGCCACCCACCACAGCCATCGCCACCCACCACAGCCATCGCCACCCACCACAGCCATCGCCACCCACCACAGCCATCGCCACCCACCACTGCCATCGCCACCCACCACAGCCATCGCCACCCACCACAGCCATCGCCACCCACCACAGCCATCGCCACCCACCACAGCCATCGCCACCCACCGCCACCCACCACAGCCATCGCCACCCACCACAGCCATCGCCACCCACCACAGCCATCGCCACCCACCACAGCCATCGCCACCCACCACAGCCATCGCCACCCACCACAGCCATCGCCACCCACCACAGCCATCGCCACCCACCACAGCCATCGCCACCCACCACAGCCATCGCCACCCACCACAGCCATCGCCACCCACCACAGCCATCGCCACCCACCGCCACCCACCACAGCCATCGCCACCCACCACAGCCATCGCCACCCACCACAGCCATCGTCACCCACCACAGCCATCGCCACCCACCACAGCCATCGCCACCCACCACAGCCATCGCCACCCACCACAGCCATCGCCACCCACCACAGCCATCGCCACCCACCACTGCCATCGCCACCCACCACAGCCATCGCCACCCACCACAGCCATCGCCACCCACCACAGCCATCGCCACCCACCGCCACCCACCACAGCCATCGCCACCCACCACAGCCATCGCCACCCACCACAGCCATCGCCACCCACCACAGCCATCGCCACCCACCACAGCCATCGCCACCCACCACAGCCATCGCCACCCACCACAGCCATCGCCACCCACCACAGCCATCGCCACCCACCACAGCCATCGCCACCCACCACAGCCATCGCCACCCACCACAGCCATCGCCACCCACCACAGCCATCGCCACCCACCACAGCCATCGCCACCCACCACAGCCATCGCCACCCACCACAGCCATCGCCACCCACCACAGCCATCGCCACCCACCACAGCCATCGCCACCCACCACAGCCATCGCCACCCACCACAGCCATCGCCACCCACCACAGCCATCGCCACCCACCGCCACCCACCACAGCCATCGCCACCCACCACAGCCATCGCCACCCACCACAGCCATCGCCACCCACCACAGCCATCGCCACCCACCACAGCCATCGCCACCCACCACAGCCATCGCCACCCACCGCCACCCACCACAGCCATCGCCACCCACCACAGCCATCGCCACCCACCACAGCCATCGCCACCCACCACAGCCATCGCCACCCACCACACTCATCGCCACCCACCACACTCATCCATCACCACCCACCACAGCCATCGCCACCCACCACACTCATCGCCACCCACCACACTCATCGCCACCCACCACAGCCATCGCCACCCACCATAGCCATCGCCACCCACCACAGCCATCGCCACCCACCACAGCCATCGCCACCCACCACAGCCATCGCCACCCACCACAGCCATCGCCACCCACCACAGCCATCGCCACCCACCACACTCATCGCCAACCACCACAGCCATCGCCACCCACCACACTCATCGCCACCCACCACAGCCATCGCCACCCACCACACTCATCGCCACCCACCACACTCATCGCCACCCACCACAGCCATCGCCACCCACCACACTCATCGCCACCCACCACACTCATCGCCACCCACCACAGCCATCGCCACCCACCACAGCCATCGCCACCCACCACAGCCATCGCCACCCACCACACTCATCGCCACCCACCACAGCCATCGCCACCCACCACAGCCATCGCCACCCACCACACTCATCGCCACCCACCACACTCATCGCCACCCACCACACTCATCCATCACCACCCACCACAGCCATCGCCACCCACCACACTCATCGCCACCCACCACACTCATCACCACCCACCACAGCCATCGCCACCCACCACAGCCATCGCCACCCACCACAGCCATCGCCACCCACCACAGCCATCGCCACCCACCACACTCATCGCCACCCACCACAGCCATCGCCACCCACCACAGCCATCGCCACCCACCACAGCCATCGCCACCCACCACAGCCATCGCCACCCACCACAGCCATCGCCACCCACCACAGCCATCGCCACCCACCACAGCCATCGCCACCCACCACAGCCATCGTCACCCACCACAGCCATCGCCACCCACCACAGCCATCGCCACCCACCACAGCCATCGCCACCCACCACACTCATCGCCACCCACCACAGCCATCGCCACCCACCACACTCATCGCCACCCACCACAGCCATCGCCACCCACCACAGCCATCGCCACCCACCACACTCATCGCCACCCACCACAGCCATCGCCACCCACCACAGCCATCGCCACCCACCACAGCCATCGCCACCCACCACAGCCATCGCCACCCACCACAGCCATCGCCACCCACCACAGCCATCGCCACCCACCACAGCCATCGCCACCCACCACAGCCATCGCCACCCACCACAGCCATCGCCACCCACCACAGCCATCGCCACCCACCACACTCATCGCCACCCACCACACTCATCGCCACCCACCACACTCATCGCCACCCACCACACTCATCACCACCCACCACAGCCATCGCCACCCACCACACTCATCGCCACCCACCACAGCCATCGCCACCCACCACAGCCATCGCCACCCACCACAGCCATCGCCACCCACCACAGCCATCGCCACCCACCACAGCCATCGCCACCCACCACACTCATCGCCACCCACCACAGCCATCGCCACCCACCACAGCCATCGCCACCCACCACAGCCATCGCCACCCACCACAGCCATCGCCACCCACCACAGCCATCGCCACCCACCACACTCATCGCCACCCACCACAGCCATCGTCACCCACCACAGCCATCGTCACCCACCACAGCCATCGCCACCCACCACAGCCATCGCCACCCACCACAGCCATCGCCACCCATCACAGCCATCGCCACCCACCACAGCCATCGCCACCCACCACAGCCATCGCCACCCACCACAGCCATCGCCACCCACCAGAGCCATCGCCACCCACCACAGCCATCGCCACCCACCACAGCCATCGCCACCCACCACACTCATCGCCACCCACCACAGCCATCGCCACCCACCACAGCCATCGCCACCCACCACAGCCATCGCCACCCACCACAGCCATCGCCACCCACCACACTCATCGCCACCCACCACACTCATCGCCACCCACCACACTCATCGCTACCCACCACAGCCATCGCCACCCACCACAGCCATCGCCACCCACCACACTCATCGCCACCCACCACACTCATCGCCACCCACCACAGCCATCGCCACCGACCACAGCCATCGCCACCCACCACACTCATCGCCACCCACCACAGCCATCGCCCCCCACCACAGCCATCGCCACCCACCACAGCCATCGCCACCCACCACAGCCATCGCCACCCACCACAGCCATCGCCACCCACCACACTCATCGCCACCCACCACAGCCATCGCCACCCACCACACTCATCGCCACCCACCACACTCATCGCCACCCACCACAGCCATCACCACCCACCACAGCCATCGCCACCCACCACAGCCATCGCCACCCACCACAGCCATCGCCACCCACCACACTCATCGCCACCCACCACACTCATCGCCACCCACCACAGCCATCGCCACCCACCACAGCCATCGCCACCCACCACACTCATCGCCACCCACCACAGCCATCGCCACCCACCACATTCATCGCCACCCACCAGAGCCATCGCCACCCACCACAGCCATCGCCACCCACCACACTCATCGCCACCCACCACAGCCATCGCCACCCACCACAGCCATCGCCACCCACCACAGCCATCGCCACCCACCACAGCCATCGCCACCCACCACAGCCATCGCCACCCACCACACTCATCGCCACCCACCAGAGCCATCGCCACCCACCACAGCCATCGCCACCCACCACACTCATCGCCACCCACCACACTCATCGCCACCCACCACAGCCATCGCCACCCACCACACTCATCGCCACCCACCAGAGCCATCGCCACCCACCACAGCCATCGCCACCCACCACAGCCATCGCCACCCACCACAGCCATCGCCACCCACCACAGCCATCGCCACCCACCACAGCCATCGCCACCCACCACAGCCATCGCCACCCACCACAGCCATCGTCACCCACCACAGCCATCGCCACCCACCACACTCATCGCCACCCACCACAGCCATCGCCACCCACCACACTCATCGCCACCCACCAGAGCCATCGCCACCCACCACAGCCATCCCCACCCACCACAGCCATCGCCACCCACCACACTCATCGCCACCCACCAGAGCCATCGCCACCCACCACAGCCATCGCCACCCACCACACTCACTGCACCCCCCCCCCCCCCCCCCCACCCCCACCCACCACCATTGCACCCTGGCCTCCGTGTGGTATCCACCCGTGCAGTGCTTTCCCAGGCGTGAAGAAAGGCAAGGTCGCTGCTGGGACCTGTGGTTGGTTCCGTGCGGTCACGTGAAGGACGGGAAGCGGCTCGCTACCCTTCCACCGTGTCTGTCCGCTTGAGAACTGTCTGTCCGCTTGGGAACGGCTAGGCTGAAGCGATTACGCAGGGCCACTCCAGTGCTCGTCAGGTGCCGTGCAACGTCAACTACAGCGCTTTGTTCAACCAGGTGGTCGCTTGTCGAGCATCCCTAATCCTTTGTCGATTGAACGGTGGACACGTTTGTCCACATTATGTTGCGTGTACCGCTTAGTACTCGTGTACCCAGAGTTGCGTGAGGCTGGTTTGCGGTACACTTTTGTGTTGCTGCTCTGCCATCGTAACAACATTCCACAACGTTGTTGTTGATGTTATCTGATGATACGACGTTCGCGTTTTCGGTGCGCGTCAATAGATCAAATCATTGTTTCTACCCACTTTTGCCCTACAGGGTCTGCCGTTCAGGACAGCACACAACTTTTAGACACAGCGCCTTTGCACAGCTGTTCCTCCCAGCTGGGCCTATGCCACTCAAAGCCGTGACATAAACTGGACTTTTGCCATTGAAAACCTCGGTGTGGGCTGCATGCGCTACTGTTCCACAGCTGGACAGGCGGCTGCCACGTGCACTCCAGGGTCACTGGGCCCGTGACGTCACTGACCGGTGCGTGACCGACTGTTGGAACGCTGCCAGACGTCCCCCCCCCCACACGTCTCATGCAGCGCCCCCGTCTGGTCATTTGTGTCCAGTTGCCACCCTGAGTTAAATCACGATATGCAGCCGGGTATGGAAAAAAGGACACAAAGTTGGCATACGAATGCAGGGCGCAGGCGATATATTTTACAACAGCAAGCGAGATATTTATCCAGGAATGTGGATTTCATCTTCGCAGAAGAACTTTTATCATATTCTTGGTAGCATGAATTCGTTTGTTTTTCCCAAGTGCGTTGCCAATTTTCGTCGATTGCCCCACCTCTTGAAGACAGGGAGAGATTTAGTTTCTTTATCAACCACTAATGTCGCGGGATGTCCAGCGGGATGTCCAGCGGGATGTTTAGCGGGATGTCCAGCGGGATGTCCAACGGGATGTCCAGCGGAATGTCCAGCGGGATGTCCAGCGGGATGTCCAGCGGGATGTCCAACGGGATGTCCAGCGGAATTTCCAGCGGGATGTCCAACGGGATGTCCAGTGGGATGTCCAACGGAATGTCCAGCGGGATGTCCAGCGGGATGTTTAGCGGGATGTCCAGCGGGATGTCCAACGGGATGTCCAGCGGAATGTCCAGCGGGATGTCCAGCGGGATGTCCAGCGGGATGTCCAGCGGGATGTCCAACGGGATGTCCAGTGGGATGTCCAGCGGGATGTCCA
This sequence comes from Chirona hameri, assembly GCA_036785665.1. Classification (NCBI taxonomy): domain Eukaryota; kingdom Metazoa; phylum Arthropoda; class Thecostraca; order Balanomorpha; family Balanidae; genus Chirona; species Chirona hameri. The sequence goes on along the minus strand of JAXIVJ010007159.1, from coordinate 47,746 downwards.
ACGGGATGTCCAACGGAATGTCCAGCGGGATGTCCAACGGGATGTCCAACGGGATGTCCAACGGGATGTCCAGCAGGATGTCAGCGGGATGTCCAGCGGGATGTCCAGGGCTGTTTATTGGCAGTCACTGCGATTAGATTGGAATGTTCCCATGGAAACAAATGGGTTTGATCCTTGAATCCAAATATATGTGATGACTGAGAGCAATGTTCTCCTGGGTATCGGACCACCGAGGTCCCGTGAATAGAGCTATATCAGGGTCAAATTGGCACCTCAATCGTGACGCTGTTGAGACTTAATCATCATTAGAATCGCTGAGAAAGTCATGGTGCTGGCGTAATGGTACATTGTATAACATTGGGCGCTTTAAATGGTGGCGGGAAATGATTTGTAGTGTAATGATAATTAGCATGTATACGCTTGTCGAGGTGCTTCATTAGTTTTATAGTGATTCGTGCTCGAAATTGTCACGATTGGTCGTTAAGTCGCACTTACGTCCAATTTTCGTACTGGCTCATCTAGTTAAATCGGCTCTCGGGTCTAACGGTTTAACTGCTTTGAAACTAAAAATATGTCCACGTGGGAAATCGGGCAAGTATGTGGACTTGGACTTATTCCTTTGTCGTGCAGCACGGGTCCTTCCAGCTTTGCTTCCAACCACCTCTACACAAATACCGTTTGCATGAGCGTCTTATCTTAAGCCTTCCACGAAACATGCTGCAGCGTTTCCTTCTAACGCGGTGATTCGAATGTCCGTGCGAAGTTCGCAGGCTCGAGAGACCAGACCGCGGCCAAGACTGGCTCAATGTGATCTCGGATCTCTCGGGGATAGAGGTGGTGGCATCTGTGGGGGACGGACACGGGCCAAATTCAGCCCTTCTTTGGTCCCGTTGCCAAGTGTTCCCATCTTCATCTTGTCAAGGATGGCAAAGAAGCTCCCCAAACTGTCGGACTCGTGCTATAAAAACGTTTAAGGAGTTATATATGGAATAACCCCCAACATGTGTGCTGTAGAAGATTGGGATTGACATGCATCATGTGTGCAGTTGTTTTTTGGTAGCATGAGTTCACCTTTCTCTGCTATTGTGCGATACGTTGTTGTAGCTTGGCTCACATCTGCCTGGGAGCGTGCCAGACATTGCCTATTGTCCCTCAGGGCAGCCGTCGTGGTGGAGACAGCTGGGACGGGCAGGGGCGGGGGCGGGGGCGGGGGCGGGGCGGGGCGGGGCGGGGCGAGGACGGGTCACCCCTGCATTTGGAGGGTTTCTCCTCGTGAGGTCGATGCTATGGAAGCAGAAGGAACGAGCGTTAGCTGGAACTGTCGGCCCCTCTCCATCCAAATGGGATTAGAGAATGTCGTGACGCAGGGTTCACCTTCCTTCATAGCGGTGGGCGTGCATGGCATTGTTTGTTTTGAGTGCAAGCAAACTGAGGATTCTCTTGTGTCTATCTCCTGAGATAAATTTGCCGTGTGTCTTTTACCGATTGTTGATTTGCAATGCAGCGTATTGGGTTATTGCTTCTCTGTCGACGCCTGCTTCCACCGTTGGCGTCTCTGGCAGTACAGCATTTGCGCAGTGTGCTCCCTGCTGGTCTGGGTTACGTTGCATATGCAATGCAGTGCATTGCACCTGCACAGTGCACAGGTGTGGGTTGAATACACGCCTGTGTTGATTGCACAACGAACCCCTGCAGTGGTGAACTGGGTGGGATACACAGCAGCTGTCCTCCGGCGCCCGAATTGGGTCAGGCCTCGCTGACACACCTTGTTCGTCAACTGAAACTTGACCGGATTCCGATTCATCGTGTATTGTAGCGTCCTCGAATGCCCGACATGCAGGGTTGGACCCAGGGGGGGGGGCATGCGCCAATACGGCTGAAAACAATGCAAATTTTACACATTTTCTGATCTGATAAGACAATTTGGGTAGCTTTCTCAAAGAAAAATGTGTGTTTACATCAGTGCTTTTTGCACACGGAGGCGAAATCTGAGGAGTTTTTTCCAGTTGATATCACACTTTCTGAGATCTGTCTTCAAAACCAACTTGTTGGGCTGTTGTGGATCCGCCTGTGCTCACAAACGTTCTACACCTGCCCCGCCTGTCCCACACCAGCCCCACACCTGCCCCACCTGCCCCGCACCTGCCCCGCACCTGCCCCGCCTGTCCCACACCAGCCCCGCCTGTCCCGCACCAGCCCCACCTGCCCCACCTGCCCCACCTGCCCCGCCTGTCCCGCACCATACCCGCCTGCCCCGCCTGCCTCGGGTCCGCGCGATTTCCGCGTGTTGACCTCCATAAATAGGCGCTGTCGACCGGTATGGATCATGAGCGCCTCCGCCGCCGACCCCTCGCCCTCCATAAGGCCAAATCCGACACCGCCTCCGCCTCTGACCCCTCACCCTCCACAAGGTCAAATCCGACACCCCTCCTCCGCCGACCCCTCGCCCTCCATAAGGCCAAATCCGACACCGCCTCCGCCTCCGACCCCTCACCCTCCATAAGGTCAAATCCGACACCCCTCCTCCGCCGACCCCTCACCCTCCATAAGGTCAAATCCGACACCGCCTCCACCGCCGCCGACCCCTCACCCTCCATGGATCTGTGCACGGAAAGGCCAAATGCGACACCGCCTCCGCCGCCGACCCCTCACCCTCCATGTATCTGTGCCTGGAAAGGCCAAATCCGACACCGCCTCCGCCGCCGACCCCTCACCCTCCATGGATATGTGCACGGAAAGGCCAAATCCGACACCGCCTCCGCCGCCGACCCCTCACCCTCCATGGATCTGTGCATGTAAAGGCCAAATCCGACACCGCCTCCGCCGCCGATCCTTCACCCTCCATGGATCTGTGCCTGGAAAGGCCAAATCCGACACCGCCTCCGCCGCCGACCCCTCACCCTCCATGGATCTGTGCATGTAAAGGCCAAATCCGACACCGCCTCCGCCGCCGATCCTTCACCCTCCATGGATCTGTGCCTGGAAAGGCCAAATCCGACACCGCCTCCGCCGCCGACCCCTCACCCTCCATGGATATGTGCATGTAAAGGCCAAATCCGACACCGCCTCCGCCGCCGATCCTTCACCCTCCATGGATCTGTGCACGGAAAGGCCAAATCCGACACCGCCTCCGCCGCCGATCCTTCACCCTACATGGATCTGTGCATGTAAAGGCCAAATCCGACACCGCCTCCGCCGCCGACCCCTCACCCTCCATGGATCTGTGCATGTAAAGGCCAAATCCGACACCGCCTCCGCCGCCGATCCTTCACCCTCCATGGATCTGTGCCGGGAAAGGCCAAATCCGACACCGCCTCCGCCGCCGACCCCTCACCCTCCATGAATCTGTGCCTGGAAAGGCCAAATCCGACACCGCCTCCGCCGCCGATCCTTCACCCTCCATGGATCTGTGCATGTAAAGGCCAAATCCGACACCGCCTCCGCCGCCGACCCCTCACCCTCCATGGATCTGTGCATGTAAAGGCCAAATCCGACACCGCCTCCGCCGCCGACCCCTCACCCTCCATGGATCTGTGCATGTAAAGGCCAAATCCGACACCGCCTCCGCCGCCGATCCTTCACCCTCCATGGATCTGTGCCTGGAAAGGCCAAATCCGACACCGCCTCCGCCGCCGACCCCTCACCCTCCATGGATCTGTGCATGTAAAGGCCAAATCCGACACCGCCTCCGCCGCCGAACCCTCACCCTCCATGGATCTGTGCCTGGAAAGGCCAAATCCGACACCGCCTCCGCCGCCGACCCCTCACCCTCCATGGATCTGTGCATGTAAAGGCCAAATCCGACACCGCCTCCGCCGCCGACCCCTCACCCTCCATGGATCTGTGCATGTAAAGGCCAAATCCGACACCGCCTCCGCCGCCGACCCCTCACCCTCCATGGATCTGTGCATGTAAAGGCCAAATCCGACACCGCCTCCGCCGCCGACCCCTCACCCTCCATGGATCTGTGCATGTAAAGGCCAAATCCGACACCGCCTCCGCCGCCGACCCCTCACCCTCCATGGATCTGTGCATGTAAAGGCCAAATCCGACACCGCCTCCGCCGCCGATCCTTCACCCTCCATGGATCTGTGCCTGGAAAGGCCAAATCCGACACCGCCTCCGCCGCCGACCCCTCACCCTCCATGGATCTGTGCATGTAAAGGCCAAATCCGACACCGCCTCCGCCGCCGATCCTTCACCCTCCATGGATCTGTGCCTGGAAAGGCCAAATCCGACACCGCCTCCGCCGCCGACCCCTCACCCTCCATGGATCTGTGCATGTAAAGGCCAAATCCGACACCGCCTCCGCCGCCGACCCCTCACCCTCCATGGATATGTGCATGGAAAGGCCAAATCCGACACCGCCTCCGCCGCCGATCCTTCACCCTCCATGGATCTGTGCCTGGAAAGGCCAAATCCGACACCGCCTCCGCCGCCGACCCCTCACCCTCCATGGATCTGTGCATGTAAAGGCCAAATCCGACACCGCCTCCGCCGCCGAACCCTCACCCTCCATGGATCTGTGCCTGGAAAGGCCAAATCCGACACCGCCTCCGCCGCCGATCCTTCACCCTCCATGGATCTGTGCCGGGAAAGGCCAAATCCGACACCGCCTCCGCCGCCGACCCCTCACCCTCCATGGATCTGTGCATGTAAAGGCCAAATCCGACACCGCCTCCGCCGCCGACCCCTCACCCTCCATGGATCTGTGCCTGGAAAGGCCAAATCCGACACCGCCTCCGCCGCCGATCCTTCACCCTCCATGGATCTGTGCCGGGAAAGGCCAAATCCGACACCGCCTCCGCCGACCCCTCACCCTCCATGGATCTGTGCACGGAAAGGCCAAATCCGACACCGCCTCCGCCGCCGACCCCCTCACCCTCCATGGTTGCCTGGAAAGGTCAAATCCGACACCGCCTCCGCCGCCGCCCCCAGGGGGTCCACGGATCTGTGCACGGAAAGGTCAAATCCGATTGAAACCTCGGGTCGGTGTCATAAATCCTAATCAGCAAAACTATGGACGGGTCAATTGGTGTTGCGCAAATTGGCATGGGTGTTGTTAGACATGTTCGTTTCTGTGTCGTTGGATGTTATGGGTATGGGATGTTATGGCTATGGGATGTTATGGGTATGCGATGTTATGGGTATGCGATGTTATGGGTATGGGATGTTATGGGTATTGGATGTTATGGGTATGGGATGTTATGGGTATGGGATGTTATGGGTATTGGATGTTATGGGTATGGGATGTTATGGGTATGGGATGTTATGGGTATGGGATGTTATGGGTATTGGATGTTATGGGTATTGGATGTTATTGGTACCAACCGTTTGCTTCGTTGACGCGTGTTGAATGCTCAAAGGTTTGCCGTTGTTTCTATACAGGTCATTGACCTCGGGCATGGGTAGAAGACGTATTGGTACATGTAATGTAATTGATGGAGATGTAGAACATACGCTGTCAATTTTATTTGTGGGCGAATTTTTTTTTAAATATGTCTTGAGACCATGTGATGTGATAGGTACTTGATGGGCGTTTTTAAACTTGCATTTAGCCTGGACGTTGGCAGCTGTGTGTATGCGTGGATGTGGGTGCGGGTGCGGGTGCGAGTGCGGGTGCGGGTGCGGGTGCGGGTGCGGGTGCGGGTGCGGGTGCGGGTGCGGGTGCGGGTGCGGGTGCGGGTGTGTGCGGGTGTGCGGGTGTGCGGGTGTGCGGGTGTGCGGGTGTGCGGGTGTGTGGGGGTGTGAGTGTGAGTGTGAGTGTGGGTGTGAGTGTGGGCGCGGGTGCGAGTGTGAGTGTGAGTGTGAGTGTGAGTGTGAGTGTGAGTGTGAGTGTGAGTGTGAGTGTGAGTGTGAGTGTGAGTGTGAGTGTGAGTGTGAGTGTGGATGTGGGTCTGGATGTATGTGTGGCCGTGGGTGTGGGTGTGGGGGTGATTTATTTCTATGCCTCGCACCTGTGCGGTATACACCCTGTATCGTAAATGGCACGCGCTCGTCGTATGGCAGCGTGACATGTGTCATGTGTCGTGACATGTGTCTGTACGTGACCCGGGACAACTGCGGACACTCGAGCTAAGCCAGTGGTCCCCAAACTTGTCCGCATCGCGACCCATCCAGGCAACCTGGGTACAACTGTGGCCCGCACATAATATTCAGCGACATTGTTGGTGTTTAAGCTCCTTCTTTGCCAGAGGTTTCGCAGCCCCCTCAAAATCCTCCTGCGACCCCCGCAGGGGTCGTGTACCACAGTTTGATAACCCCTGAGCTAAGCCGTTTTATACCGCGTGACAGCTGTGTTTCAGAGCGAGACATGGTGACGTACGTGACGTAACGTGACGTGACGCGGCACGGTGACGTGACGTGTGAAAGTGATCGATCACGTGGATGACGCGTGTTTTCCATTCCCAGTGTGTGTGTGCGGTGATGATGTCCGTGTGAAATGTGTGGCCGCGGCCGTGGTGTCTTGGGATTGTACAGTGGAACGTCCCAACCCTCACTATCAGCTGGCGGGCGGCTGGTTTCTAGGATTCACATGGCTGGCGAAACTTCGGTGATCTGGTTTCTTCTTAATGGAACGAAATGTTTTAGTGTACTGTGGCATTGGGTTTTAGACAGTGGTGGGCCAGAATGTGCCTCGAATTTGAGGATACACGAGGTCCATGTAGGGTACATTTTGGATAGGGACACCAACGTTTTATTTCTCCCCTTAGCGGAAGGAAATATTAGTACTGTCGCGTTGAGTTATAGAAAACGATGGATTCAGAATGCGTCTTGAATTTCATGATACAGGAAGGGTCCATATAGAGTAAATATGGGTTGACGGCAAACAAATACAAAAAGTCGTGTCGTTTTCCCAGTGATTGGCCCACTTAGTACCTCCGATTACGACTTACTTGAACGTATGTGGTAAATTTTCCGTGACCTGCGAGCCTTCAGAGATGTATAGTACCTTACTCTGATGTATGCACCAGCTTATCCTGATTTATAAGTTGCCAGTTTATCGCGGAACTGTCGTGTGCTTGCTGCCGATAGTAGTCGAGAAGCGGTCTGCTACACTGGCAGTAATCTTCCTGACGACCTCGGCTTGACCTGTGACCTTTGTCACGTGATCTCCTTCCAACCCATGACCTATGTCTCATCTGTGACCTTGGAATCTATGTTTGTTCCTCTGTCCGACATGTGACCTATGACCCGTGACCTCCAACTGGTGACCTCAGGCTGATCTCTTACCTCTGCCGGACCCATAACCTCAAACCGGTGACCTCTGGCTCACACATGGCCTTCAACTGGTAACCTCATCTGAACTGTGACCTCTGTTGAACTCTGTCTAATACATGGTCTCTAATTGGTGACCTCATCCGACCTGCGACCTCTGTTGACCTCAGCTGACCCGTAACCTCTGACCCGCAGGAGGACATCGGGGACGAGTTCGGCGCTCCTGTGATCCCAGATAGGGCTATCCGCATCATTGACAACCCGCAGCACAGCTATCAAGGTTAGTGAGATAGGGCTATCCGTATCATTGACAACCCGCAGCTATCAAGGTTAGTAAGATAGGGCTATCCGCATCATTGACAACCCACAGCACAGCTATCAAGGTTAGTAAGATAGGGCTATCCGCATCATAGAAAACCCACAGCACAGTTATCAAGGTTAGTAAGATAGGGCTATCCACATCATTGACAACCCACAGCACAGCTATCAAGGTTGGTAAGATAGGGCTATCCACATCATTGACAACCCACAGCACATATATCAAGGTTAGTAAGACAGGGCTATCCGCATCATTGACAACCCACAGCACATATATCAAGGTTAGTAAGACAGGGCTATCCGCATCATAGACAACCCACAGCACAGCTATCAAGGTTAGTAAGATAGGGCTATCCGTATCATAGACAACCCGCAGCTATCAAGGTTAGTAAGATAGGGCTATCCGCATCATTGACAACCCGCAGCACAGCTATCAAGGTTAGTAAGATAGGGCTATCCGCATCATAGACAACCCGCAGCACAGCTATCAAGGCTATCACACCGCCATCACAACTGCAACTATAATAGCCTTGGCCACAGCACGCTGGGCAGCAGACGTGCTCCGTTAATTTGCCTGTTGTATTGCGTTAGATAGGGAGGAGTTAACATTTTGGTGGGATTCCCTCAGGCTCGAATCGTTGTGCTGCGTTGGACGGGGAGGGGGGGGGGGGGGGGTGCGAAAATGTTGATCAGATTTATCGATTATCTCGCACGAATTGCGCTCATGTGATACAGTTCGAGGTGACGCCGCGTCGTGGGATAGTTAATGTTGATTTTCGCGAGGGCAAATAACTGTGCCGCCTGTGAGTTTCGAGCTGGGCGTATTTGCTAAGCTATTCGCCGCGTTTGCCTTCCTATTGATGGAAGCATACACTAGAACTATATGTGTGCACTGCGAATGGTGCCACGAAAACTACGCATATGTTTAGATGATTATGTTTAGTGGAATGAACAAAGTTCGAGCAAACTACTTCGCGCTCCTGTAATGCTGGTGGCATCGCACGCACACTACCACGCTGTGTGAATGTGAGGCCACTCCGTGTCACTTGCTGACGACGTTGTCTGTGGCTATGAGGCTTGTTTGCCTGGTGTGGTTGACGCTAAGGACAGATTTGTTTGGGGTAAAACAAAAGTTTTGGAAATTATACAAACTCATCGGGTTTCGCTTTCTGAAGTATTAATAACTGAATAGAACATTTGTTTAATAAACGTTGCCTAAATTTTCTTCTAAATCTGAAATGTGTCAATTTTGGCCCAATTTCAGGCGTGGTTGCGGGGGCCTTGGCCCTACTGGCCCTGCATGGATCCACCAGTGGTGTATACAGTTCGGTGTCGAGACTGGGGCGACGTCACAGTTTCGGACGTTGATCGGTGTAAGGTGTCGAAACTGGGGTGACGTCACAGTTTCGGACGTTGATCGGTGTAAGGTGTCGAGACTGGGGTGACGTCACAGTTTCGGACGTTGATCGGTGTAAGGTGTCGAGACTGGGGTGACGTCACAGTTTCGGACGTTGATCGGTGTAAGGTGTCGAGACTGGGGTGACGTCACAGTTTCGGACGTTGATCGGTTTAAGGTGTCGAGACTGGGGTGACGTCACAGTTTCGGACGTTGATCGGTGTAAGGTGTCGAGACTGGGGTGACGTCACAGTTTCGGACGTTGATCGGTGTAAGGTGTCGAGACTGGGGTGACGTCACAGTTTCGGACGTTGATCGGTGTAAGGTGTCGAGACTGGGGTGACGTCACAGTTTCGGACGTTGATCGGTGTAAGGTGTCGAGACTGGGGTGACGTCACAGTTTCGGACGTTGTTCGGTGTAAGGTGTCGAGACTGGGGTGACGTCACAGTTTCGGACGTTGATCTGTTTAAGGTGTCGAGACTGGGGTGACGTCACAGTTTCGGACGTTGATCGGTGTAAGGTGTCGAGACTGGAGTGACGTCACTGTTTCGGACGTTGATCGGTTTAAGGTGTCGATACTGGGGTGACGTCACAGTTTCGGACGTTGATCTGTTTGAGGTGTCGAGACTGGGTTGACGTCACTGTTTCGGACGTTGATCGGTTTAAGGTGTCGAGACTGGGGTGACGTCACAGTTTCGGACGTTGATCGGTTTAAGGTGTCGAGACTGGAGTGACGTCACTGTTTCGGACGTTGATCGGTTTAAGGTGTCGAGAATGGGGTGACGTCACAGTTTCGGTCGTTGATCGGTTTAAGGTGTCGAGACTGGGGTGACGTCACAGTTTCGGTCGTTGATCGGTTTAAGGTGTCGAGACTGGGGTGACGTCACTGTTTCGGACGTTGATCTGTTTGAGGTGTCGAGACTGGGGTGACGTCACTTTTTCGGACGTTAATCTGCTTAAGGTCTCGTGACACTAGACTGAGTCATCAGCAACAGGATTGTATATGCGGTGTACCAGTCCCAGTGGCACCGTTGCCATCATGTTGATACGACTTACTGGCTTACTGCGTTCTTCTTCGGTCATGTGTCTCAAAGTCGCTGCACGGAATAACTTGGTGCATATTTTCCCCTTGCATACTGTGAAAGGCGTTTGTATTCCGCTGCGAGATTTTGCCACTTCCTTTAGCATCCGACGCATTTGTCAATATCAACCCGCTGCTGCACTCGCCATGCAGGTGTATGACCTCTGTAACGCAACACACCGGTCGATCGCCTTCCACCTAACACCATCCGACACGGCTGACGTGAACGAATGTGCGTGTCATGCGGCAGGACCTATTTTAAGGGAAAACCACTGGGGGGGGGGGGGGGGGCAAAAAGGTACCCCCATTTTTTTGGCATCTTTTCGTGGCAAAAAGGTACCCCATTTTTTCCCTCCGCGGATTTAGGCCGGCAACCTTATTTTGGTATTCGAGCTTAAGAAATTCACTTCTCGAATTCACAAAGAAAAATGATTCTGTGAACATTTTTCCGAAAGCAAAAAATATTTTTGGAGTAAAAAAAAAAATCACAAATCCGAGATAACCATTTTGAAGAGAATGTCATTTCCTTTCTTTTGACGTTTTGTATTTCCAATTTGCTTTGAAACTCGATTTGTTTACGATTCTTCAAAAATGTATTGTTTTTCCACCAAAAATGGCATGACATGACATCATTACAACGTTATTAGCTCCCAAAAAGCTGTATTAATTTCACTGAAATTTGGTGAGAAGACGTATAATTGATGCAGTATAAGGTTCTGAAAGTTTCACGTTGATATCTATCACAGTTTTAAAGTTATTGAGAAAATCCGGGAGGGGGCAGATTCTGCTCCCCCCCCCCCCCAGCGGGGCGCGTGTCACCGGGGGGGGGGGGCTGCTTGAATTGCATCAGGTGCAGGGGCGGATCCAGAAAATGTTCAAGGGGGTCATCAATTGCAGTGGTGCCCGTACCCAAATATGAAAACTCAACGGATTTGGTCTACTATATTTTTAGGGTGCCCTTATTTCTTTCTTTTTTATTGACAACGTTGGCTATAGGTATTTGTAATATCAGTCGTACCGTTTCTATCATTTAAAGTGCCGCGGATGGTGCTAAAATATATTATTTGTACAGTCAAGGGCGGCCCCAGACAGCTGATGAAGAATTGACCAAGAGGGAAGTCGAGGTTCATGACCAAGGGGAGGGGGGGGGGGGGTGGGTTGGAAGCTGTTTTTACAAACAGTAAATCTTATGCATGAGATAAACTATTACTGCGCCGCGAAGCGGCTCCAAAATTTGAGGTTTTGAGCGGGCTGGATAACTATTTTTTTATATTGGAACCAGCATGCAGGGTTAAAACGAGGTAATATGTCTGGAGCAAAAGGTGGTGTCAAAAGACATGTTGCCCCTCCCCCCCACATTTAAGACCAAAGACCCCCATGCTCCCCCCCCCCTGCGGCCGCCAGTGTGTACACTGTACAGTCTATATTAGACCCTTTTGTACTGGAAAAGAAAACTGATTGATTTGCGCCGCGTAGCGGCGCGGAATTTTGTGCTTTACTTTGTTTTTGTCTGGATAACTAGGCCCTAAAAAAATCGAAAAGTTCTATAATCTATATGTATCAGCCCAAGGGGCCCTCAGGGCCCCTCGGGTCCGATACATTGTTGCCTCTGGTATAAAGGCACGTTGGTGCCCCTTCATGGTTGGTGCACAAGGGACGGGAGGCATGAAGAGACATTTTTTGGCATAATTTAGCAACTTTAATTTAGCATCATTTCGCGATTTTTTTCCTCTCTCCAGCGACCAATGCTTGTGATTTCATGACGGCACCAGACCATTGTTTTCCCTCATGGAATCAAGGAGCAACAGTGCCCCGGTCTCTCCCCTCGCCCCACAGTGCCGCCTACCGTCACGATGGTGCCCCTGGTACACCGGTGCGGTGGTGCCCTTGGTTCACCGGCACGGTGGTGCCCCTGGTACACCGGCGCGGTGGTGCCATTGGTTCAAAGAACACTGAATGATTTGCGCCGCAAAGCGGCGCGGATTTTATTTGCTTTATTTTGGCGGTGCCCCTGGTGCCCCGGCGCGGTGGTGCCCCCATGGCCCAGGGGGGGGGGGGGGGAGGGCATGACCCCCGTGACCTCTCCCTGGATCCGCCACTGATCAGGTGCGCTGTTCTACCATTGTCTATCATTGAAAGCAAGGGAAACATAACAACTTCAAATTCAATCACTTGAGAGAAGAAAACAAAAACTTCCGTTTTCATGAAGTTTTCTCCTAAGATCATTGTTTTTCACGTTCAGTGCAGGGAACGCGCAAGGGGGGGGGCATACCTGAATTGCATGCCCTCCCCCCAGATTCCTGTGGGGAGGGGGCATTTGCCCCTGATGTCCGTCCCCTGGATCCGCCAGTGGGGGCGGATACCCTCCCCCTTAGTTTTTTTTGGAAATAGCGGAAAACGACGCAATTTCGCGACGCCTTTTTTGTACAACTGCTTGCCTATCAATTGCCTAAATCCTGTTAATTTGATTACCTCGGGTCTCCTCAGGTCACGTCACTAAGTCAAGTCTAGTGATCCCACCTCCAAAAAATGTAAGGTCATGCCGCAGCCTCATTGTTTGACCGATCAGTTAGATACTCACAGGATTTAATCAGGTCATAAACACCTACAATTTTGCTATTTCGGATGATTTTTACATCAGTGACCTAAGGTGAAGTCTATTTTGTGACCTCTCAATTATAAGTCATTGGGGAAACATGAAAATGCATATAAATCCACAGGAAATAGCTAAATTTGCCTAATTTTCACCAGTCCCGCATCTTTTGCAAAACACAAAGATCCAGTGTCGGATCTACGGTTGGATAAAATGGGCAATTGCGCCCCCCCCCCCCCCCCCACCCAACCGCCTGAAATCGGCGCAAGATTGACACATTTCCTGATATAGAAGAAAATATAAGCAACTTTTACGAAGGAAAGTTAGCTTTAACCCTCGCCCGGGTAGGGCAAAATCACTACGTGTTCGGGTAGGGGGGGGTGGTACGACCCCCCCCCCCCCCTTAGCGTTTCGCCCCTAATTGAGCTAGAGTTTCGATTCAAAGGCGAGCGTGTTGCTTGTGACGAGAGGAAGCCGATGATATCCGATGTTAAAGTTTTGGGTCATTCGGTGACCACTTTAGGTCATGACAATGACCAAAAGGTCATCAAAATTGTAAATGCATATACATTGAATTTTATCGAGCTAGAATCGTGAATGAGAATACCCTTAATGGGTGCCAAATTCGTAATCAGCGTCACAAAATGTCCTAAAAACTGCCAAATTCCAAAAAGGTCATGTCAGGTCATCTGAGGTCAGTGACCTCGGTTGACCTGTGGAAGCGCATGACCCCAGTGGAACATATAATTATGTAAAATGGATCCCAAATTTGAAATCAGAGTCACAAAATGTCCTATAAACCGCCAGAAGCCCAAACAAATCATCTGAGGTCATCATAGGTCAAAGACCTCAGTTGACCTCTGAAAAGGTCAATCGAGGTCACAATCTCAGTGAAAACCACAACTGTCGCCTGTAAACACCTATGCATATGCTCCTGAACAACAAACACTCGGAAACTGCACAAGTTACAAGCATCGATACTGCGGGACGCCAGTTGCGCCTGACATGACCTTGAGAAACAGGTCATAGGTCACGGGTCATGTGGGTTAGAAATTCAAAACTTGCAGAGCGTGTAACGTTTTTTTCAAAAGAAGGGGACTGAGTTCATTGGAATCGGTTGAAATTACGCGAGTTATTCCAGAAAAACCGAGGGGGTGACATCCACCCCCTACCCGGGCGAGAGTTAAATCAGCTATCAATGCATAAGCAAGCCAAATCCGATGCGTGTTCAGAATTGTGCGAGACTTTTTTGAATTTTGCCCCTCCCCAACCACCCGTTCCGGATCCGCCAATACAAATATCCATGTGGTATTTTTTATCCTGTGACCTCCACGAGGTAAAATCTATTCACCCTGAGGTCATTCGTGATTTTTCTTCCATAAGTTTTTTTTTTACCGAACCAGTAAGGCACCGTAGTTGGTGATGAACGAGCGAACGCGAAGGAAATGTATAGTGAATTTCAACTCGATCAGGGAAATAGTTTCTGAGATAGAAATACGTGATGCACACGTGCGCACGTGCAGAAGTACCCCACCCCTGACTTGTGGGAAAGTGGCGGCTGAGAGATCCTTAACCAGTAACCACACACTAAATTTGATTACAATCGGCTCAGCAGTTGCCCCCACCCACTCAAAATTGTATGGCGACGTTCCTGATCCAACAGCCCCGATCTCTCTGCCGCTAATGGGCAATTGTTCAAAGGATATTGCAATTCAAGATATTCCGGAAATAATTTAAAGATGCTTATTTTGGCTGGGAAATACTAAAACTTAGGAATATCATGACATTTGCATTGGATGTGTATACATTTATCACCAGGTAAGCATATTGTATTTTAATTGAATACCTATCAAGCGGAAAATGACATGGAAATACTGAAATCAGGGTGGGCAACATTTCTTGACTGGGGGGGCAAAACGGCTCACTGGGGGGGCATTTGGCCCCCCCCCCCCCCCCCCAGTTAACATGTTAAAATAGGCCCTGTCATGCTGTCACCTTTTCATCGATTACCGGCGCCCGTGTGAGCGTGGTGTGAGCGTCAGTCGGGACTATTCCTGGCGGTCTATCGCGCGGTCGACCGCCCGGGGCGCCGGGAGGGGAGGGGGGGGGGGTAGATGGTCATTTGGTGCGTGTTTGAAGCCCTCACCTGTTGCCTGTGGCTGCTGCCCGCCGCGCGTCGCTGCGATCGAAGTTTGGCTGTCGAAAGGTTACGTCGAGCGTTATCGAACGGAGCGTCACTGACGCGAGCAGCGGGACGGGGGGGGGGGGGTGGTCCGGTCACGTGACTGGCGGGCGCAGCGGGACGGGGGGGGGGGGCAGGCATAATTTGTATTCCAGTCACGTATTCACCACCAATTGGGTTCAAAGACCAGGTTAGGTTAGGACAAGGTCCCATAGTTTCGCCATTCTCCAAAACTATGGGACCGATCTGGGTCATTTATTCACCATTCGATCCGGCGTGGCCCAAAATGGTGCCGTTCTGAGCTTTATCCATTTTGGTTAAATTTAAGTGGACTAAATTGAACCAAAACCACCCAAAACGGTTTTGGTAGTTTTGGTCTAATTTGGTCCAATTAGAGTGGACCAATCTGTATCAAATTCAAAACAGCACCGTTGTTGGCCACGCCGGATCGAATGGTGCAGAAATGACCCAGATCGGTCCAATAGTTTCAGATCCGATCAAGTGACTGACAGGCGCAGCGGGACAGGGGGGGGGGGGGGAGGAGGGCAGGGGTGACGGGGGACTGGTCTGTATGGGATGGTGGAGTGAGGTACGGTTTGGTGTGGTAGGGTAGGGTGGGGCGGAACAGGTTGATATGTGGAGGAGTATGGGTGGAGTATGGGTCTGGTCTGTATGGGATGGTGGAGTGAGGTATGGTTTGGTGTGTTAGGGTGGGGTGGGGCGGGACAGGTTGAGATGGGGAGGAGTATGGGTGGAGTATGGGACTGGTCTGTATGGGATGGTGGAGTGAGGTATGGTTTGGTGTGGTGTGGTGTGGTGTGGTGTGGTGTGGTGTGGTGTGGTGTGGTGTGGTGTGGTGTGGTGTGGTGTGGTGTGGTGTGGTGTGGTGTGGTAGGGTAGGGTGGGGCGGGACAGGTTGAGATGGGGAGAAGTATGGGTGGAGTATGGGACTGGTCTTAATGGGATGGTGGAGTGAGGTATGGTTTGGTGTGGTAGGGTAGGGTGGGGCGAGACAGGTTGAGATGGGGTGGAGTATGGGACTGGTCTGTATGGGATGGTGGAGTGAGGTATGGTTTGGTGTGTTAGGGTGGGGTGGGGCGGGACAGGTTGAGATGGGGAGGAGTATGGGTGGAGTATGGGACTGGTCTGTATGGGATGGTGGAGTGAGGTATGGTTTGGTGTGGTAGGGTAGGGTGGGGCGGGACAGGTTGAGATGGGGAGGAGTATGGGTGGAGTATGGGACTGGTATGTACGGGATGGTGGAGTGAGGTATGGTTTGGTGTGGTAGGGTAGGGTGGGGCGGGACAGGTTGAGATGGGGAGGAGTATGGGTGGAGTATGGGACTGGTCTGTACGGGATGGTGGAGTGAGATATGATTTGGTGTGTTAGGGTGGGGTGGGGCGGGACAGGTTGAGATGGGGAGGAGTATGGGTGGAGTATGGGACTGGTATGTACGGGATGGTGGAGTGAGGTATGGTTTGGTGTGGTAGGGTAGGGTGGGGCGGGACAGGTTGAGATAGGGAGGAGTATGGGTGGAGTATGGGCAGGCACGTAGCCAAGGGGAGGGCGGCGGGGGCGGCCGCTCCCCCCCCCCCCCCCCCTGGAGGCCAGGAGGGCCCTTTTCGGCGCGCGCAGCGCGCCGAAAAGGGCCGACGAGACCGCGCGAAGCGCGGTATTATAGGCCCTTTAGGGCAACCAGGGCCCTCTGAAAGACCAAAGGGCCCCTTGGACGTTCAAAAGAGCCCTGTGCATGTTAGAGGGGCCCCTGGCCAGACCGAAAGGGCCCCTGAGCGGGTCAGAGGGCCCCCTGAGCACGTCAAATGGGCCCCCTGAACACGTCGAATGGGCCCCTAGCCAGCACAGAGGGGCCCCTGGGCAGGTTGAGAGGCCCCTGAGCATGTCGACAGGGCGACAAAGCGGCCAGCGCAGTCCTTTACCAGGTCATAAGGGCCCCTGAGCAGGTTGGAGGGCCCCTGGACAGACCAGAGGGCCCCTGGGAAGTTAAGAGGGCCCCTGTGCAGGTCAGAGGGGCCCTGACCAGACCGAAAGGGCACCTAGGTGGGTCAGAAGGGCCCCTGAACATGCCGAATGAGCCCCTAGCCAGCACGGAGGGGCCCCAGGGCAGGTCGGAGGGCCCTCGGAGCATGTTGCAAGGCGACAAAGCAGCCAGTGCAGTCCATTGCTAGGTCGGAAGGGCCCCTGGAGCGACCATAGGGCCCCTGGAAAGTGAAAAGGGCCCCTGCGCAAATCGGAGGGGCCCCTGACCAGACCGAAAGGACCCCTGGGCGGGTGAGAAGGGCCCTGAACATGCCGAAGTGGCCCCTGACCAGCATGGAGGGGCTCCAGGGCAGGTGGGAGGGCCCCTTGAGCACGTCGGCAGGGTGACAAAGCAGCCAGCGCAGGCCGACCAGAAGAGTCGCTGGGCCGATCGGAGGGGTTCCTGTGCAAGTCAGAGGGCCCCTGGCTAGACCGAAAGGGTCCCTGGGCCGGTCGGAAGGCCTCTTGAACATGCCGGATGAGTTCCTAGCCAGACTGGAGGGGCCCCTGAGCAGGGGCGGCAGATTGCGGGGGCAGGGTACCCAAAATTCCCCCAGTCGAAAATCCTGGGGGGCAAAGGGTAGTTTTGCCCCCCCCCCCCCACAGATTTTAGCCTGCTCAATCTGGGGGCAACATGACCCTTCCCCTCCCCAGGATTTTCATTTGCGGGGGGATGTTGGGTACCCTACGCCCCGCAATCCGCCGTCCCTGCCCCTGAGCATGTCGGCAGGGCGACAAAGCAGCCAGTGCAGTCCCTGGCCAGGTCGGAAGGACCTCTGAACAGGCCGAATGGGCCCCTTGACACACAAGAGGGGCTTGTTGGAAGGTCAGAGGAGTCTCTGGTGAGACCGGAAGGGTCAAAGCACGTAGATATCCCAGATGAAGATTAAATACAAAGAGGACTTACTCCACAATACAAAATATTAAAAGCGGAGCTTTCGGGTATATTGTAACACCCTTCGTCAGGGTGCTACAATATACCCGAAAGATCCGATTTTATTTTTTCCTGTAGAGTAAGCCCTCTTTCTATTATATATATATATATATATATATATATATATATATATATATATATATATATATATATATATATATATATATATATATATATATATATATATATATATATATATATATATATATATATATATATATATATATATATATATATATATATATATATATATATATATATATATATATATATATCACCCACTCCACATCATGTCTTTTCGCTTCGCGGATCCCAGATGAGTCCCTGAACAGGTCGGAAGGGCGTATAAAAGGTCAGAGGGGCCCCTAGACGATCTGAAGAGACCTTGGGCCTTTCAACAGTAAGAATACAGTTGTACAGGGAATCAAACTCAAAATTTTCGCACCGCTCCGCGGCGCAATTTAACTACAAATTCAATTATATGCGGGTTAGGAGAAAAATCGGTCAGTTTCTCGGCGCATGTATGTGTTATGTTGCTACTTTCCTATATTATTGGGCAAAATAGTTCACTTAAACACTTTTTTCCCGCACTTTTAAACGCACAATATAGCAATTTTAGAGGTCAGCACCATACGCAATGCGACGCATTGATGAGAAAGCAACCCAGGGCATAAAACTCAAAATTTTCGCGCCGCTCCGCGGCGCAATTTGTTTAATAAGAGTTCCAGGTCTTGAGCTTAACAAAAATATTCCAAGTTAGTATAGCTGATTCCAAATTCGTGTCGCTGGTTCCAAAGTTCATGTGGCAGTTTGCTAACTCCAGCTCCTAAACGTTGGTATGGCCCATGCCATACCTGTCATACTGCATTTTCCATCATTTTAACATGCCTTTTCATCCGTTTTTTTTTTTGGGGGGGGGGCCTTTCAGCGCTTGGAAAGGGGCCCTTTCAACGCTCGGTAAGTGACCCTTTCGAGGCGCCGCCCCCCCCCCCCCCCCCCCCCTGGACGAAATCGTGCCTACGTGCCTGGGTATGGGTCTGTATGGGATGGTGGAGTATGGGATGGTGGAGTGAGATATGATTTGGTGTGTTAGGGTGGGGTGGGGCGGGACAGGTTGAGATGTGGAGGAGTATGGGTGGAGTATGGGTCTGGTCTGTATGAGATGGTGGATTGAGGTATGGTTTGGTGTGTTAGGGTAGGGTAGGGTAGGGTGGGGCGGGACAGGTTGAGATAGGGAGGAGTATGGGTGGAGTATGGGTCTGTATGGGATGGTGGAGTATGGGATGGTGGAGTATGGGATGGTGGAGTGAGATATGATTTGGTGTGGTAGGGTGGGGTGGGGCGGGACAGGTTGAGATGGGGAGGAGTATGGGTGGAGTATGGGATGGTGGAGTGAGGTATGGTTTGGTGTGGCAGGGTAGGGTAGGGTAGGGTAGGGTAGGGTAGGGTAGGGTAGGGTAGGGTAGGGTAGGGTAGGGTGGGGCGGGACAGGTTGAGATGGGGAGGAGTATGGGACTGGTCTGTATGGGATGGTGGAGTGAGGTGTGGTTTGGTGTGGTAGGGTAGGGTGGGGCGGGACAGGTTGAGATGGGGAGGAGTATGGGTGGAGTATGGGACTGGTCTGTATGGGATGGTGGAGTGAGGTATGGTTTGGTGTGGTAGGGTAGGGTAGGGTAGGGTAGGGTAGGGTAGGGTAGGGTAGGGTAGGGTAGGGTTGGGTTGGGTTGGGTTGGGTTGGGTTGGGTTGGGTT
Organism: Chirona hameri; assembly: GCA_036785665.1. Lineage (NCBI taxonomy): Eukaryota > Metazoa > Arthropoda > Thecostraca > Balanomorpha > Balanidae > Chirona > Chirona hameri. The sequence continues at coordinate 28,235 of JAXIVJ010007159.1, read as the reverse complement.
GGGTAGGGTAGGGTAGGGTAGGGTAGGGTAGGGTAGGGTAGGGTAGGGCGGGACAGGACAGGACAGGACAGGACAGGACAGGTTGAGATGGGGAGGAGTATGGGAGGAGTATTGGCCTTGGTCGGATAGGATGTGTGAAGATGTACAGAGCGTCCTTGCGGTGGTGGTTCGTAGATAAACATCCAGTGGGATTAGCATATTTTCTGCCCCTGACGCTTGACGGGGAGGGACATTGGAACCGTGGGCATTTCATGAACAGACTGTTGGCTATCATTGTTATTTGCTCGACCGCTCATGTTATCTTTTACACCTCCGACGTCTGTTTCGCCGATCGCCATTCAACAGAATCCTGAAACCCGAAGGTTTGTCTGTCTGAGTAGTTTTGAATGACTCATTTTATGAAAAGAAACTCCTTCCTTTGTGTTACATTCCCGACCCGATGGTTTGTCTGTATGAGTAGTTTTGAATGACTCATTTTATGAAAAGAAACTCCTTCCTTTGTGTTACATTCCCGACCCGATGGTTTGTCTGTCTGAGTAGTTTTGAATGACTCATTTTATCAAAAGAAACTCCTTCCTTTGTGTTACATTCCCGGTAGTATTACTTGGTTTTCATATGCAATATTATTCCAGCACAACCGGGAGATTTGTCTGCCTGCGATAGCTCCAACCACAATGCAACCGCTGCCCTGTCCTCACTCGTTCACTGTACAGCTTATGGCGTTAAGCCGATAGTTGTGGCGCTGGTGTGGTCATTTCACATGATTCACGCTTCATTCGGCTGACACAGATTGCCACAATCATGACTTGCCGCGATCAACTGCGGTTCTGTGTCAATGCATCACTGGTATGACAATCCGATGAGCACGTCGTTAAACACAATCGATCCAGTCGTTTTCCACGAGTGGCAATCTCCTGTGGTATACATGGTACAAGTGCCTACATGATATGTCTGGTGTAAAATCCGTCATATATTATCATACACATTGCCGATAAGGACATGCTTGGCTCAGAAGGACGCTCGCTGCACCGGTCGATTATTTCTCGTCACAAACCTTCCTCGTCTACAGAACCGGTCTATATTGTCCTAGGTCACGTATTGTTGGAATCCCTCACTCGTCACATTTATTTGAAGTAGTAGGATTAGCGTAGTTCTCCTGCTTCCACCATACGCAACGTGTTGGCCAGTTGGATATGGCTTACGGAAGCGTTCTGGATGCCAGTTACCTTTCCTTATACACGAAGTATGCCTTTCATTGGAGTTATGAAATACTCGGATTCTGAATGGAACACTCCTTCCTTTGTTCTGCATGTACGTATTACGTCACAGGCTCAAAGAGCGTATTGGAATGGTGTCGGAAGTCGTAAGAAATATGAAATACTGAATACTCGTCAGTCATTGTGTGTTTGCTGTCACAGGTGTTTTCTTTCATACTCGGATACACGGATGTAAGTTCTCTGTAACTTACGTCGCGAAGTTTGGTGTTTGATATAGCGATGGCGTGTCACCTTCTGTTGCCTCCCCACTTGGCGCCGTACATGACATCGCCGGGTGTGTTCATTGCTGATTATTATTTGATTATCATACGACGACCTCCTCGTACAACCGTATAGCTATTTCCGGATTGTGCCAAACATTCGGCGGCGTCATATTTTACTGGCGTATGTGCCCTGCCACGATACCAAACACACAGGCGGTGGTCGTGTCATCACTGGATCAACTAAACAACGACTTCTGAACCCCTAAACAGGAAGCTGTAGAGGTGTTCTTGGATATGCTTACGTTGGGCAGGTGCCACAAAACGTTGGGTTTCTGCCACCGCCTTCGACCGTGTCCCATGGTGACTCTGGGTGGCTTCCATGCGATGATTTGTCGACTATCTAAATATTTCCTTTCTCAGAATTTGGCGAGCTATTTCAGTCGTTCGTTTGGCGTCAGTTGATCTGCAGTCGCTAACATTTATGCAGACAAAGTTTGTCTCATGGAAGAAAATCAATAAACTTCAGGATAGAACTGTCGATGTGAAGCCCACAAGCCCGGATCAAGTGAGCTTTTGCAGCATGGAAGTTTTTGTTTGTTGTTGTTGCGGCGCTTTCGGCGTTCTGTAGGCTTTTGTTTATTTAATCTCCTGAAACAATAACGCAAAGTTTACGCTCACAATGGCACATTTGCTCGGTCTTTAATCAAATCTTCTAAGACGAATTTCAAGTCTCCTCATTGCTATTTTCGTGTATTCAGAGATGTCCTTTTGCAACATTTTGTGACCCTCTTTTAACTTGAATTTTAACCATTTTTCGGTGACAGACCTGAACAATTAATATTTCATGGAGTCGTAAGTTCAAATAACCTAGAGCACCTCTCCTGCGGTTGGAATCATACCCTCGCGTACCCGACTCCTCCACTCCGAATCACTGAGTCCGTTATGTCCTGACCTTCCGGGACGTTGAATAAGATATCCTCTGTTAAGGTCATCTGGGCGGGTGCAGGCTGGGTTCGCAGTCTGTCCGGGGGGGGGGGGGGGGGGCTGTGGTATTATTGAGTGATCTGGCCGGCCCGCCAGCGCAGTGTTCACTAGGTTATGAATGATGTGGCGGTGTGTTGTGATTTGTGGATTAGCGACGTCGGCGCTGCGGGTAAGGAATTGCGCTCTGATCAAATATCGACAGGGATTGATACGAGGGACTGTGCTTTGTCTGGAATCCGATTCCTCAGTAGTAGAAGGAAGGCTGAGACTATGTGGGATAATCGTTTTTACATAGAAGATCTGGGAAAATAACAATTTCGCTGCGTCAGCCATTTTATTTGATAAATTTTGCTTCGCTCACTGCGAACTGCGAACGACTGCGAACAGCATAGAGGGCTTGAAATTGCTTTTAAAACTGGAATAGAAAGATGAAAATATAAAACAACTGGTAGATGTTAATATCCTAAATTTTGTCAGCCATTTTAGACACGGATTTGTTTTGGGGTGGCACATATGGCGTCCATGGAGAGTATTGTTCTGTATACAGGATTGTAGACAGGATTGTTTTGTATACAGGATTGTAGACAGGATTGTTTTGTATACTGTTGGCTAGTGGTTTCTTCCGAGTTTTGTTTTCTTGTATGAGTTTTTTCTTCTCTTGGCTCCCATATTCTTGGTGCAAAGTATGTTGGGCTGGATAAACACTTATAAGTGAGCCTAGGTAAGCTAGCCTTTTCTCACTATGCTAAAATACAACTGTAATAGCTGCATCTTGTTAAATGTTAAGACCTGCCTCTTGGTATTTCCGTAGTCCGTCTTTGCACTTGCCGCTATATCATGGTTAGGTGCCATGGAATTCCACACTAACTCAAGCACGAATTGGAAAACTGCGCTAATTTTCTGAAATCACAATCATCAACATAGTTACAAATTTAGCATTAAGAAAGGCCTTGTCTTCCCACAACTTACATCACCTAACTGAAATATATATTAAAACAACTTCAACAAACCTAGTAAGCTCACATTCTGCGGGCTTAGAAATGTCAGCTCTAATCTGTATCCAGTCCCGAACGCGTCATCTCTAATCTGTACCCAGTCCGGAGCGCAGCAGCCGCCACCGTTGTCACAGTCTGCTGCGCCTGCGTCCGGCCGGTCCTGCCCGGGGGGCGCTGGTCTCTGGCACGGCGCCAAGTTTCAGCGGTGAGTCAGCTTCCTCTCGCGACCGATCAGGTCCCGGCTCTGGCCGCCGCGTCGTGACGAAGATGGTGGCTCGAGTCGGGGTGTGTCACGGCTTGAGTCGGGTTCATTCACGAGTCGTGGCCCTGGCCGCCGCGTCGTGACGAAGATGGTGGCTCGAGTCGGGGTGTGTCACGGCTTGAGTCGGGTCATTCACGAGTCGTGGCCCTGGCCGCTGCGTCGTGACGAAGATGGTGGCTCGAGTCGGGGTGTGTCACGGCTTGAGTCGGGTGCATTCACGAGTCGCGGCTCTGGCCGCCGCGTCGTGACGAAGATGGTGGCTCGAGTCGGGGTGTGTCACGGCTTGAGTCGGGTTCATTCACGAGTCGCGGCCCTGGCCGCTGCGTCGTGACGAAGATGGTGGCTCGAGTCGGGGTGTGTCACGGCTTGAGTCGGGTTCATTCACGAGTCGCGGCTCTGGCCGCTGCGTCGTGACGAAGATGGTGGCTCGAGTCGGGGTGTGTCACGGCTTGAGTCGGGTTCATTCACGAGTCGCGGCTCTGGCCGCTGCGTCGTGACGAAGATGGTGGCTCGAGTCGGGGTGTGTCACGGCTTGAGTCGGGTTCATTCACGAGTCGCGGCCATGGCGGGCATGCGTGGCAGCTCGACACTAGCGAATCCATAACGACGAAAACACGTTGGTATGCGAGGCAGATCATATAAACCCTGACAATATCCCAAAAAGTCGTCAGATCCCGCTTCCTTTTTTTCTATTCAGAACCCATTGGAAATCAACTTGTATTAGTTCAAGTTGCATACATTGATTTTAAGTAAGGCAATGTATCACTTTTTCCCGTTTTTGTTGTTGTGGGGGGGGGGGGGGTCCTGGCGGCCCCGATGGCCTCCTGTATCCGCTCTTGGTCGTGGTACAAGGCCAGACGCCGCTGCCGGTGCTGCCGGTGCTGGACGCCGGTGCCGGTGCTGCTTGCTGCGAACTAGTGGTGAGATAATGTCAGCCGGAAGACATTTCCATTCACCATAAACGTCAGAGCAGTAGTTCTCAAATAAAGGGTAATTAGCCCAATTAGGGCAATGGAGCTTTCGAGGGGGTGGGGGCACTTGAGCAGCTAAGTAATACATTGTAGTCGATTCGTTTGACGATGCCGCGTGATGCACATATACGTATTCCAGTTTGTGTTGCTCCGCCGTTACAGTATAGCAGAGAGCATCAGCAGTCAGCTCCAGTTCATGCTTAGTGATGCTCAGCTTTGCATTTGTGTTACGGTCTACGTGTTGTTACACGCTGGGAACCAATGCTTTAGACTTGAGCAGTAGCACGCATGTTGTTGTTTTATAGATTTAGCCGGATGGTTTGCGTGGGAGGCATTGGGCTCAGAGTACATTGTTAAAGGGAATGTGTCATCCTTGTATTGGTTTTGAACTGAGGTAGCCATTATCTTTGGCTGTCAATGTCGAAAATACATTGACAGCCAAAGATAATTGGCTGTCAATGTATTTGCAATGTCATAGAAAATACATTGCAATGTCGAAAATACTAAGGTCATTTCCACAAAAACTTAGCAGTTTTTAAGCAGTTTTATTTCCCATTTGCAAAATGGGGTCTAGGCTAGTGCCGCCGCTGATTGGCTGACAGCCACTTTGTCAGCCAATCAGCGGCAGTCTATAGCTCAATAATGACGTCATCATCCCAAATTTAAAACCTTAATTTGTATAAAGTTAGGTGACTTTTCGAGAGTAAAAATATCACCATCGTTTTCAGCAGGCACTTACTTCATATTTTGTACTACAACAAGCATATATTTGATAACTTTCAGAAAGGTGAAACATTCCCTTTAAAGGGACACTGACTCTTTAAAGTAAAATTTGATATGTTAAAGAGCAATCGCATCTGATTAACACTATGAAGTCCGTTTTTCGAAATTGGCGCCCAGTCGTCCAATATCATCGTTCAAAGTTCGGTTTTCTTCCAGCCAATGACCTTGACGAGTCGCTCACCACTACGCACCAAAATCAATTAATTGCAGCGTTGTGCAACAATTTTAAATAGTTATATTTTTTTCTTAATCATTCTGTCGAAATTTGTAATGTCAGAAAACATTCCATGTCTTATTATGCCAGATTTAGGCCCAATAATTGGATTAAAAGTAAAGATTAATTCCGAAGGGATAAGATTAATTCCGAAGGGATCTTGATTCCGACCGAGGTTTTTTTGTGGCAACAACTCAAGTGCGCCAGATGCGCCAGATTCATTTCATGTATTTAACAGGAACCACAATGTATAAGTGCATTGCCGCCTCATCCAATTGTTGCAAAAGCGTCAGCTGACGTTTGGTCAGATGCAGTTAACTGGAACAAACGTTTCCATAATCCATATATGTAGTGGTGCGTATAAATCGTAAACAGTTTTTAGATTCTTATGCAAAATGAAAGAAATGATTTTTTTTTGTATTTGCGCTGCTTGGGTAAGCTTTTGAGGACGATTAAAAAACATAGGTAGTCCTTAGGACTTGTTTAAGCCGGTGTGTGCGATATCATCCGATATAGGCAGTGTCCCTTTAAGCTGAGATTGTTACGTGTACTCGGAACCCACCACCCAGTGATGTGATACCAGTTCAATATATAATTTTGCCCCGGCCTTTTAGCCAAACAGGGTCGCGGAGGGATCTTATATGCGCCTCGCAACGCAACGCCATGGCCGCCCTGTGCCAGGTTAACCCTTCCTCTGGTCAACTGCCGATGAACTCGCCAGTACACATCAGTCACCACAGACCGCTTCTACCGGGCCTCAAACTTGGCGCCACGGGTTGTGAGCCCGTGATCTTATATCCCCTCTGCCACGAGGACGCAATGTCTACTTATATTCCTGTTCCTAGATGGCACTAGTAGTAATCGCCTGAAGTTATGCTGTGCCGCATTGCTTGAAGCTGAGAAAAGAACATTATCATGTAACTGAGAGACCGTTTCCTATTCAGCACGTGTTACACAGATTGTACCAATAAATGCACGTCTTTATGGATTGTAATGCTGAAGCCAATGGGAATATACGTTCTTGGACGATACCGCGAAAATAAATATTTATATCGAGACTTTTCAGACAAATTATTGCACGTGGCCGAAGGCCGAGTGCAATAATTTGTCTGAAAATTCGAGATATAAATATTTATAAGCGGTAGAGTCCTAGATATTATTTCCTGTGTGTTTAACAAGACAGAGTCGATAGCAATGGAAAGGCCTTATTTTAATCTGACGGATTGGTTAGATGATGATGTTGATACAATCGAAAACGAAGCCAAAGACTATGTTAACGGATTAAAAAATGTAAACACTGTGACCAAAAAAATGTATTGGATCAACAAACTAGAAAAGGCTGCAGAAGACTTATTCAAAAAGAAGACAACTATACTTGAACTTTCACCTCGAGATTTGAATGCCTTAGTTTGCAAGTTTCTTATGTCTCTGAAACGGGATGACTCAGCAAAAAACTAATATCGGCGATGTATTTACCAATACAAAAGCTATATAATGTATTTTAGTTTTCTTTAAACAAGAAGATGGTAATCACAACATACGATCCAAGAAAACAGTCCAAATTAACGTCTCGTGCAAAGTTTCCTGGATCCCAGTTTTAGGCTTAAAATTGCACAAAACATACAGGAAAAACACCGGAAGTGATAATGGACTCTACAGGATCCAATCTCACTTTTGTTATTGGATCATGCCATATTTGGTCATGACTTATTGGATTATTGGATCGCGCGAACATGATAAAATACTTAATGGACTCGCGCCTGAAATATGTATTATTATTGAACTCGCCTTCGTCGCGTCCAATAACACATCTTGTTTCAGGCGCTCGTCCATTTAAGTACATTGCGCGATGGAAGAGGGGGGTAACGAGTCTTTACGCGCATCATAAGGGGTAACCATATATTTAACGTTGAGAACCACTGCGTTACCACTGCGTTAAAAAACCATTGCGTTAAACCACTGCGTTAGAGCGTTGGTCACTCGAATACGAAAGCCACGAGCTCAAAGTATGGCTTCAAAGAATCTTCGTTTGTGTGCATTGGAATAGCTGACTCACATTTGTATGTATTTCAATTTTAATGCACATTATTTACCCTCTCCCTACACACACACACACACACACATCCGTGCAACGATCTTGAAATATCTTTACCCATGATGAGAACATCAGCTTAAAATAAATGATCGCCAGGGATGTAGGAACGTCACGAAAAGTGTGTGTGTGTGGGGGGGGGGGGGGGGGGGGGCAGTGAAACTGTGATCTCGTTTTGAGAGAACCCCATCCCTCTATGGAAGATTCCTTTCCAGATTTGGGCTGTTCTCGTCTTGGCGAACCTTTTGCCATCAAAAACATTTCTCACTAAGCAAAAATAAAGATTTTAGCCAGAAAGATGGCCGAAAAGTGAGGGGGTCATGCCCCCCGCCCCCTGTTCCTACGCCTATGATGATCGCGACCTTCCAACGGCCGGCTATTAAGATAACTCATTAACTGTGATGACTGGCTGTGGACAGGATGTCCGTGAAGACCGTGAGGCGGGCCGACCAGACGAAACAACAACCTTCTTGACCACCGCCTCTGGCTCTCGCCAAGCTCGTGTTACTTAGCTTTACTGTGTACTGGAAAGCATTGCATGTGTACATGTGCGTTATGCGTCTGACAGGTATTCTTCCGTGCCACCTTCAGGCGATTGTTGTTTGCAACTCCACACGGGTTGATGAGTCACCGTGTTGCCCCCTGGCCGCCGCGCGTTCTCACCTTTGACCCCAGCCGATAGCCCCGGGCCATGTGGCGCGCGCTGTCCGCTGTCTCTCTGCTCACCTTTGACCTCTCCACATCACGAGCCGCCGCGCCGGTGGGACTGCGCACCTGTCAGCGTCAAGGTCATGACTTGTCTGACCCGGCACGTAGAGACTGGGTGGACGATAAGAGGATATTTTTGGGGGTCGAGCTTTGGTCGTCGTCTGGAGCTTTCTTGTTGGCCGTTGAACCTGTGCTTGCCGCAAGTTGTCGATGGGATACCCACAGTGTGTGGCTTTACACAACGTGATCACTACCTAGTGTTCGACCTCTGATTGCTGGCCCTGCTCCGGTTGTGTTTATTAATGCCGAAGTTGCGAACTCGACCCCGTCATATAACTGCAGCAGATGCGGTGCCATTAAGGCCCAAATCATCGCCGCAAATTCGAACCTCTGCGTTGAGCGCTCGTGCGCTCGTATCAGGTGAACTGACGACAAAGTAACTCCACATTGCTCCTGTATCCAGCGAATTGATGAGTGTTATCCTGGTCTTGTATGATTGTTCGAATGCCAGTAAATTAATGTTTTATATTTCATCTCTAGTTAATGTGATTATCCGTTTTCTCTGGGCCGAATAATGGTTGTATTGACACTCAAATTTGCAACATCAATTTTACTTTTTTTACGGTTTCGTCAGTGGTGCCCGTTATATAAAAGTATGTTGTGGAGTCGAGGGATAAATGATAGTGTATCCATTAATTGATATCCAGGGAGCGGTCAGGCTGCCGCTGCATCGTATGTTGTCGATGGACTATCACTTGATTATCTCGCCGATATCTTTTTGACTTCCCTCAACTGTTTTACCTCTTTATGACTTTAACTGATCTCTTTAAAGGGAATAGGTCACCCTGAAAGTTGTCTTGAAATTTGGCTATACGGGTATTTCGAGCTGAAAAAAACGAATATGGCATTTGTTTGGACGATAGATGGATATCCGTCGAAAAGTTTCAAGTTTGGTGGCCCGATCGGGGCACGAAACAGTCGAACAGCGTCTTCTAAAAGGGCCCCTTTTAGAAGACGTTGTGTTGTGCCCCGATCTACTACCATGACACTAGTCCTGTGTCGAAATTACTTAGCGTAGCGAGGTAATTCTTTCACCACAACCCGTGTTTCGCTCTGCTCTACAAATATGCTATCTCAGTTCAAATCACCATGTTAAAGGTGAACTATTCCCTTTAACCTATATTTCACTTGCGCTGATCCCTTTGACCTCCCTTCGACTTTGATCTCTTTGACCTCTCTTTGACTTTGATATCTGACCTCTCTTTGAATTTGACTATTCTCATTGACATCCCTCTGACGTCCTCCACAGGTATATACGACTCGGAGGACCACCCGCTGCCCCCGAGGCTGGCCTCGGGTCTCCGCGACTTCAGCCAGATGGAGGACGACGTGGACCGGCAGCGGTTGCTAGGCAACCGGGGCGCCGGCGACCCCTCGACGGCGATCATCTCCGAACAGCTGTGCAAGAAGGAGCGGTGAGTCTGTGGGCGCGGGTTCGATTCCTAGCGGGGAAAAGTTTTTGTTGTTGTTGTTGTGTTGTCCGCTCAGAGATTTCGAATATAATTTCGAATATAACATTTGCAGGATCAAGATCCCAGCATTAGTACCTTTGTTCTAACTAACCGTCTACTGCTGAAGGCCCAGGGCGGAGAATATGCTTTGTTAGAATCATTCAAATCATCGAATTGAGCAACAGGTTTTATATCCTGTAATTGAATTCTGACTCTGTAATTCGTCCTTATGGAATAACACTTTGCCTGCTTCTGGGTAGGTAGTCTTAATGAAGGGCTATGTCGAATTGATGCACTGAGCTCATTTAAATTCAGCCTACTTCTGTTTATGGCCGTGAAGCAAATGAAGTGCCGATAAAACTGTTTTACGGCTATTTCTTCATATGTCATTTGCTTCCCCTGCGCCCTAAAAGCCTCAATCATCCAACTTAACCTTCCTGGGGAGCAACATTGCATGCCTTTTAGTAATGAAACTGACATCGACTTTATGCCTTTTAGTAATGAAACTGACATCGACTGTAGTCTAATAATTGAGTGCTGTCGTTCTTTCCCGACTCACTGTGTTCTTCCGCTTAAATGCAGAATATACTTGGTAATTGCCGTTGCATTTGCCGACAATATGTTGAAAGAGCATCAAATATAACGCTTTGTTTATTGAATATACCAGGCTACCACCCGCACCCAAGCCCTCATAGCTCATCCACAGTAACAGCTTACGGCACTGGAGCCTACTTT
>JAXIVJ010007159.1:0-12500 GCA_036785665.1 Chirona hameri | reverse complement strand
GAACTGTCGTGTTAAAGGAAATAGTTCACCTTGGAAATTTTTTACCCAACACGATTTGATTATATTTTGTAATTCAATTTCTTTTTATATTGTCAAAAATGGCCTTATATCGCGCCGATTCAGGACAGAAGGCCGTACATTTGTATTGTTTATCAAAGCTATATGCATACTCTCTGAGTCAGAGTCCTGACGTCACGCGAATGTAAAAAAAGGTCCAGCCAATCAGATTCGAAAGTAGTCGTGTAAAGATAGACTCGCATTGGAGATGTGCCAACCGGCGGCCGGCGATTCGCTTGCTAGCACCAGCTGCAAGCTGATTGGCTGATGGTATAGCCTCTGCCCGGGCTAGAACCAGTACAACATTCTTTCGCCAGCACCGCATTCCTTCGCCAAAACTCAAATATATTCGGCTGGAGTCTTTTCAGTCGAGCAAACTTGCAGATAGGGATTTCCCAACACGGGCTACAAAACTGCTATCTCAGTTTAAAACTAATGTTGAAGGTGAACTATTTCCTTTAATGGTTATATGGGCCATATATTTGCTCTATTCAAAAGTTGTATTTGAATTGCTTGTACAGTTACACTTCGTGCTGAGGTGCTGCTGGACTTGCTCTGCGATGGGTTAACCTATAACGTTTGATAGTGCTGCCACCTATGTGATTTTGTTGAGGTCTTCAGCGCCATCTATGTGTACAGCTGTGCCCAATGGTCGCTTGCTCTTGATGATTGTCTCTTCCGCGGATATATGGCGTGTGCAAGTGACAGTCTTTGTGTTTGAGATTGTCCTGTCGAAATTTCCCTGATTTGCCCGCCTTGTTCAATCATTGCTAGCGCTAGCACAGTCCATACCCGACCTGTACCATTTGACTGGTAGCGCCACCTTTACCATTCGTATCCGTGACTCGTGGCGCCACCTATACCGCAGATACGAGCGGCTGCTGCGGCGGGCGCGTACGGAAGACCTATCGGAAATCTCCGGCATTGGATGTCTATATCAGACCGGCAAGGACCGGTTTGGACGACCCGTCATCTGTTTCATCGGAAAATGGTTCCGGGCCACGGAAATCGACCTAGACAAGGTGAGCTGGTAGAGGATCGGTTTGGTTTGACAAAGGTCATGGTAAAGGTCAACGGCAGAGGTCACGGTAAAGGTCAAGGAATTGTGTGGCATGAGCAAGGGGAGTACGTTTAAGTGTAACCGTTTTGTTAATGCCATTGCCTTTTTTTAATGTAAAAATGTCTGACATGGGTTACAGAATTTTGACTTTAAAGTTATGAAATACTGATTAGTGCCCTGAAATTTCGACAATTTTTTTATATTGAACATATGGATCTTGAAACTAGAGTTCGTTGTTGGCTGTTTGTCGTGCTTCACTAACAAACATGAGTGCAAGCAATCTGCAATCTTAATGGCTGATGCTAACGATATACTTCGCCTTTTTTAGTGGTAAAATTGTCAATATCCCAAATGGTGAAAAAAACAGCTTTAAAAAGTTTTCCATCCTCTCGTTTTTGACATACAGACAGGATGTTTCAGTCAAATCCGCACAGTTTTAGAAAGCGATTTATCCCCAGGTGACTTTAATATTAATCACTTATGTTTGTGTTGTACTCTAGCCATGCTTAATGTTTACACTTAAATTTGATGGCATTACTCATCAAGATGCCGACACAAGAGGACACAACTTCCCGCGCAGGAGGGACTGTTAAGGAGACGGCAAAGTTCTGTCAGTACCCGCTGCCGACCGTCTAAAGCTTCAAACACGCATAGACGAGGGCGTAGCTGCTGTTGCCAACCCCGAAGAAGTCTCACTCCTGCAACTTGAGCCCTCAAGTGCCCCTCCGACGCCTCCTTCGGCATCGTCAGCAATGAAGGGAGCGGTCATCTTCCCTAAGGGATTGAGGATTAGTGCCAGGGAGCACTACCAGGCAGTGCGGAAGGACGTGGTGAAGACCTGGATGGATCATACCACCGGGTGGCGCAACTACTTCTTCCAGCAAGACGGTGTCCCTGCCCACACGCCTGAAACATCGTGCACAAGTGGTGTAAGGACAACTTCGCTGAGTCCTGGGAGAAGGAGGTTAAGCCACAGTCCAGTCCAGACCGTAACCCGCTTATCTTCTATGTCTTCAGCGTTTGTGAGGTTGATGTCAACAAGCAGCCTCACACCACTGAAGGAAGTCTGCGGAACAGGATTGTGGAGGGAATGGCGGACCTTAAGGGGAACACGCTGCGGAAGGCCTGTAGCAAGTTCAGGTGCCGGCTGGAGCGGCTCATCGGCATCGACGACTTTTTTTTAGTAAACCTGAAAGTCCGACATGTGGAAATGTTCTTTCCAAATTTTCCAGAAGAAATCTTCAAAAATGAAGTTTCTGTGACGTTTTGTCTTCTTTGTGTTTTTGATTGTGCGAATTTGACTGAAACACCCTGTACAGAAGCTGGCCAAGTGTCCAGTCCACAGTGAGTAAGTTATGCCATTAACCCGCGCGGCGCTGGGGGGTAAATTTTACCCCCCCCTCCCGGGTTTTCGCTATAGATTCAAAACTACACTAGATATCGACGCGAAACTTTCAGTACCTTATCTGGCATCGATTTGACGTCTTCAGATAAATTTTGGAGAATATCGGTCGAGAAGTTTTTGCGAAAATAGCGTTTTAGTGACGTCATGTAACGCCATTTTCGGTCCAAAATGGACGAAACTTTGATCGATGATAGAACAGCGAGTATTGAAGCAAATTGCAAACAAAGCACGTCAAAAGGAAGGAAATGACATTCTCTACAAGATGGCTATCTCGGATTTGCACAATTTTGATTTTCTGATCCCCAAAATGCAAAAAATCGTTTTTATTTTTTTCAAAGTTTACCAAATCCAAAATTGTAAGAATTTTCAAAAAACCGGAAGATATGTCAGATAACCATCTCTAATGAGTGACTATTCCAAATTTCAAACAAGTATCTATATTTTTGACCCCCAAATGACACTAATAAGTGTTCAATGTGATGGACGCATTAAAAAAAATCGCAAATTTTGACATTTCTAGACATGTACACAAAAACCAATTGCACCATTGGATTGCTGTGGCAAAACTGAACCGTAAACATGTGTCGGTTATTGCAAATTTTGGATTTCAAAATTTGATCTTTTTTGCCTGATCTTGACCTGACCTTGAGGTCAAATGTCAAAATAACCATTATTTTTGGATTCTACGTCTGAAATAACCCATGAGACATGTGTCACATGGGTTTCATATTACTTTTTCACAGTGTGACCTTTTGTGACCTGACTTTGACCTTGACCTGTACTTAGTATGATATCATACTCAAGCATTACCCTCTCCTTATATTTAGAAGTGTTTTGGCAGAGTTTCGGCGCGCTGCTGTTGATAGTCCGGTCTCTGCAGCCAATAATCTCGAAAACAGGTGGTTTTGACCTTTGACCTGACCCTGACCTGATATGTGACCTTTTAAATAAAATTTTAAAGAATTACTTAGAATCTTCCCATCGAGAGCTTCCGATCGCCGCATTGCGCGTCTCGCTGCGATTATTGGTTCGGGAGATAAGAGGGGGTAAAATTTACCCCCCCCCCCCCCCCCCCCCCCAGCGCGGCGCGTTCGGATGGAGACCCCAGCGCCGCGCGGGTTAACATTGGCACGGAAATTTGTTTAGACGGAAAATTTAAAGTTGTTTTCATGTACGAGAAGACGAACTTTTGATCATATTAGCATTCTTCTAAGGGACGAGAACGGCATTTTTACACGAGTTTGAAAACTCCTACCAAAAAGGGGGGGTGGTCCACGTCAGTCTCATGCCTTTTATTTATGGCATCGGAATTCACTGAGATTTATGTTTTGTAAACCAAAAGTAATGTTGCATGGTAACTGCGGATATCCTCTCCATTCTTACGCCCAGCCCATAATAAATACCCACCTCTGTCAATCAGTTCAAGTCCAGGCTCGATGCCCAGACTGTGCGAACGTCAGGGACTTGGTATCTGCATATAGTTCGTGATGATGCACCCGATACTCTGGCTCCACTCCTCCGGCGAGGCGCGCGGTGTGTGATCTGCTGCGCGCGATGACCGGTGATACGGCGGCGGTCGAGTTATTAGGTATCTGATGATATGTGTTCGAGTTAGCGCCTACTAGAGTTAAGCTCCCCAGCGTTTGCGCCGAGTCTACTGTATGTGTACTATATGAATATGTTGTAGGACAATAAACATGTTGATGATGATGACTAAGGGTGTTTGTCGGCAGGCATTACAGATTACTCTGACCTTTACAGACGCTAGGTGCTGTGTCTGAGTGTCGCACTGCCCGCCTTTACCTGTCAGTATTACAATCAGTACGACATATCACGTTTACCGTTGCAGACGCTGTTTTGTAACCGAACGACTGACAAGGGCGTTTTCCCGTCCGGCTGTCACACTACTCTAGTCTGTACAGCGCTGCTGTTGTACCAGATCTGCAAGGGCGAGCCCCGTCAGTTTACCGCTTCGCTCTGACCTTTACAGTCTCTGCTCTACTTCATCATCACACTCACGGCGCTTTCCTGTGCGTTTACCACATGATTATAGGCGCTGTTGTACCCATGCCACACCCTAAAGTGGTTCCCCCGTTGCCTTGCCTTACATCCTTCTGCCCGTTGCAGGCGCTGTTGTACCTCATCTACCTGCTGGAGCCGCTGGTGGCCAACGACTACACCATCGTGTACTTCCACACGCTGACCGAGTCGGGCAACCATCCGTCCATGCAGTGGATTCGACAGGTGTACGACGTGCTCGAGTATAAGTGAGTAGTCTCTCCCTCTCCCTCTCCCTCTCCCTCTCCCTCTCCCTCTCCCTCTCCCTCTCCCTCTCCCTCTCCCTCTCCCTCTCCCTCTCCCTCTCCCTCTCCCTCTCCCTCTCCCTCTCCCTCTCCCTCTCCCTCTCCCTCTCCCTCTCCCTCTCCCTCTCCCTCTCCCTCTCCCTCTCCCTCTCCCTCTCCCTCTCCCTCTCCCTCTCCCTCTCCCTCTCCCTCTCCCTCTCCCTCTCCCTCTCCCTCTCCCTCTCCCTCTCCCTCTCCCTCTCCCTCTCCCTCTCCTCTCCTCTCCCTCTCCCTCTCCCTCTCCCTCTCCCTCTCCCTCTCCCTCTCCCTCTCCCTCTCCCTCTCCCTCTCCCTCTCCCTCTCCCTCTCCCTCTCCCTCTCCCTCTCCCTCTCCCTCTCCCTCTCCCCCTCTCCCTCTCCCTCTCCCTCTCCCTCTCCCTCTCCCTCTCCCTCTCCCGGCACGAATGCGAGGTGTCCTCGAGTTGGGAAGTTTGGATGGAAAGTTAGGCACTCTGTGAGGTGAAATTTCTCGCTCAAGCTGGGTGATATTTTTTCCTCTTTTCCCGTGTTAGTGCAAGTTTTGCTTGATTTCGCGAGACTGTTGACGTAACCAGTATTTCCCGTTACCAATAATGGACAGGACTGCATTTTGTTTTTTGCGGATCACGTAATGCGTTTGCGTAAGGCCTTCTTTCAAGTCATATGTGGTTGGAATCTGGTATTTTTAGTTGTAATTTCGTTTCTGATGAACTACTTTCGATCTTGTGTTTTCCAATCATGATTTAAGCTAAACTCCTATCTCCTATTGCAATGTAGTCGGAGTGATGGTTACTCAGACATTAACATCGAGCCGCTCCCTCACTGCAATGCGTTACGGGACACATTTGTCATTCGTGAGGTGTGAAGAATCATTCCATATCGGGTATCACTCCACATCACCACCTGTTAGCACTATTGATGGATGTGAAGCTATTTGTCCACCCCTCCCCTGTCTTCTCACTCTCTCAGACGCCCCCCCCCCCCCCCCCTGTCTTATATGTCACGCGGCGGCTGACACTCTGCGGTGACTCCTGACAGGTACAAGAAGAACCTGAAGGCCTTCTACATCGTCCACCCGACCATCTGGACCAAACTGATGAGCTGGTGGTTCACCACCTTCATGGCGCCCAGCATCAAACAGAAGGTGATATTTTGCTACACATGTGTATTGTGTAAGCTAGTGTCAAACAGAACGTGCGTTGTCGTCTTTCCGTGGCATATGGGGAAAATCTGAATATGAGCGGCCCGGCCCGACCCGGCCCGTGGCGACGCTTTTCAGAAGCTAATATCTCTGCAACCGCACGTCCGATTGACAAACGGGTTCATTTGCTGAGTAGCCCCATCGAACCAAACCTGTTTGAGACCGGTGCCGACTCATGTGGGTCACTACCACTGCACGTGGCGCGTGCCGCGTGAGGGGTGTTGAAAAGTGTTTTCTCGCAAAAACTCCGCAACGGCTGGGCCTATTGTGTTGAAATTTGGTGTGTGGTTAGGGACCTCTCAGCCGCCACTTTCACACAAGTCAGGGGTGGGGTGCCTCTGCACGTACGCACGTGCACACCCCTATTCTATATCTCAGGAACGACTGATCCGATTGTGTTCAAATTTGGTGTGTGGTTAGGGACCCTCCGCTGCCGCCTTCCCACAAGTCATGGGTGGGGTGCCTCTGCACGTGCGCACGTGCACACCCCTATTTTATATCTCAGGAACGGCTGAGCCGATTGTGTACAAATGTGGTGTATGGTTAGGGACCTCCAGACGCCAATTTCCCACAAATCAGGGGTGGGGTGCCTCTGCACGTGCGCAAGTGCGCACCCTTTTTTGTATCTGAGAAACTACTTGCCCGATCGAGTTGAAATTCACCACACGCGCTCGCTCATTTATCTCCGACTACGGCGCCTTACTGGTATATAAACCAGTAATGCGCCGTAGTTGGCGATGAACGAGCGAGCGCGACGGAAATGTATGGGGAATTTCAACTCGATCGGGCAAGTAGTTTCTCAGATACAAAAAAGGGTGCGCACTTGCGCACGTGCAGAGACACCCACCTTTGACTCATGGGAAAGTGGGGGCTGAGAGGTCCCTAACCACACCAAATTTGAACACAATCGGCTCAGCCGTTCCAGAGATATATAATAGGGGTGTGCACGTGCGCACGTGCAGAGGCACCCCACCCCTGATTTGTGGGAAATTGGCGTCTGGAGGCCCCTAACCACACACCAAATTTGAACACAATCGGCTCAGCCGTTCCTGAGATATAGAATAGGGGTGTGCACGTGCGCACGTGCAGAGTCACCGCACCCCTGAGGTGTGTGAAAGTGGCGGCTGAGGGGTCCCTAACCACACACCAAATTTGCACATAATCTGCCCAGCCGTTGCAGAGTTTTTGCGAGAAAACACTGTTCAACACCCCTCATGCGGCACGCGCCACGCGCAGTGGTAGTCACCCACATGAGTCGGTACCGGTCTCAAACAGGGTAGGTTGGATGGGGCTGCTCAGCAAAGAAGTCAGCTTGTCAATCGGACGTACGGCTGCACTCACTTTGCAGAGATATGAGCTGCTCAAAAGCGTCGCCACGGGTCGGGCCGGGCCGGGCCGCTCATAATCAGATTTTTCCCATACACCACGGAAGAACGAGCGAGCGCCTCGCGCTCGCTCGTAATTATGTATGATACAGAATCGTAATTATGTATGATACAGAATCGTAATTATGTATGATACAGAATCGTAATTATGTATGATACAGAATCGTAATTATGTATGATACAGAATCGTAATTATGTATGATACAGAATCGTAATTATGTATGATACAGAATCGTAATTATGTATGATACAGAATCGTAATTATGTATGATACAGAATCGTAATTATGTATGATACAGAATCGTAATTATGTATGATACAGAATCGTAATTATGTATGATACAGAATCGTAATTATGTATGATACAGAATCTAGTAATATAATCGACCACAGTACTTAGACATTGAACGTTAAACGTAAGGAAAGGATCGGTCTAGAATGTCTCATTCCAATGCATTGTGGGTCGTTCTTCCTGAAAGGATTATGTGCTGTGAACGGCCTGACCTCTAGCCATCTGATCTCAGCACAGTGACGTCACTGGTTCACTTGAGAGTGCAATATGTCTGCGTACTCGAATTGTCTATCGTGATCCTCTCAACCGACTTACCGCCTAGCAACACATGCTTAAATCGAGTACCTTGCTTAAATCAAGTACCTTATCCTTCACTATAACTTACAACCTGTTAAGTTACAGCCTGTTACTGTTTCAACTATTCACCAATCAATAATCACTTCAGCGTATCTTAGGTGGATGCACAGTGGAAAAAAAACCTGCAACGTCCAATCGCTTTCCACCAACCAGCACTGCTGTGTTGAATAGACCCGAGGCCCCGGTGCCGGCCGCGGCTGAGCCACTAAACCCGAAAAGTCACACCGTGGACTGTGAAGGTCATAAGAATACACGATGATGCTGATGATGATGAAGATAATGATCGTTTCAGGTGCACAACATCACTGGTGTGGAGTACCTCTACAGTATGATGGACATGAACCAGCTGGAGATACCCGCCTTCATCACAGAGTACGACATGACGGTACGTGTTGTCCAGCTCTATATCGCAGAGTACCCGCCTTCATCACAGAGTACGACATGACGGTACGTGTTGTCCAGCTCTATATCGCGGAGTGCCTGTTTTCATCACAGAGTACGACATGACGGTACGTGTTGTCCAGCTCTATATCGCAGAGTACCTGCCTTCATCACAGAGTACGACATGACGGTACGTGTTGTCCAGCTCTATATCGCAGAGTACCTGCCTTCATCACAGAGTACGACATGACGGTACGTGTTGTCCAGCTCTATATCGCAGAGTACCTGCCTTCATCACAGAGTACGACATGACGGTACGTGTTGTCCAGCTCTATATCGCGGAGTGCCTGTTTTCATCACGGAGTACGACATGACGGTACGTGTTGTCCAGCTCTATATCGCAGAGTACCTGCCTTCATCACAGAGTACGACATGACGGTACGTGTTGTCCATCTCTATATCGCAGAGTACCTGCCTTCATCACAGAGTACGACATGACGGTACGTGTTGTCCAGCTCTATATCGCAGAGTACCTGCCTTCATCACAGAGTACGACATGACGGTACGTGTTGTCCAGCTCTATATCGCGGAGTGCCTGTTTTCATCACGGAGTACGACATGACGGTACGTGTTGTCCAGCTCTATATCGCAGAGTACCTGCCTTCATCACAGAGTACGACATGACGGTACGTGTTGTCCAGCTCTATATCGCAGAGTACCTGCCTTCATCACAGAGTACGACATGACGGTACGTGTTGTATATCTCTTTGGGAGGGCCCGAGCCCCCCCCCCCCCCCCAATGCTGAGCTGAGCCCCTCCCCCCCCCCCCCCAATGGTGCTCTGCCCTCCCCCCCCCAATGTTTTCCAAAATTTGTGCCCCTCTAAAATTTCAAGGACTACCCGTACAGATTGTTCTGTTTTGAATTGTGCGCATTTAATCATATCAAGATGTGATTCCATCTTAGGAGTATTCCATCTTAACAGTATTCGATTTACGAGCATTGTGATTCCATCTGCGACTTCTTTTCGATTATGATATAATGGCTAAGTTGGTAGCATAGATTGTCTTCTGCTAACAAGTCCGTAGATACAAGGTTCAAGCGTTCATATTAGCGAATAGCGGAGGGGAGCATGACACATTAGCGATCGGAGTGTTCTATTTAAATGGTGTTCAATAGAATGTGTTGTACATTTATTGTTTACCTGGAATAAGGCTGATAGTTAATGCAGCCTTTTTGGCTCCCTGGTATTGCAATATCTCAAATATCCTACATGCGTGCTAAAATAATAGTTCGATACGGAGGATCATCGAGGGGATCGAGCCATGAAAGAGCATCGGGTCATCGTGGCCAGAGGTCCATGTCTCTTCCAGGAGGTTAACCGAGGTCGGCCTGAGGGATCCTTGGTTGACCTGACGAGCCCTCGATCAGCCTGAGCGAGCCTCGTTGGGCCTGGAGGGGAACTCGGTCGACCTGACGGGGCACTCAGTCGACTTGAGGGAGTCCTTCGTCCACCTAAGGGGTTCCAGTCGGCCTAAGGAGCCATTGTTTGGCCTGCAGGTTCCCCTGCCGACCTGATGGGGCTCAATCGACCTGATCGGCCTGAGGGACCCTCGGTCGACTAGGGGCCATCGGTCGGCTTGAGGGAATCTCATCCAACTTGAGGGGGCCCCTGGTCGGCCTGAGGAGCTTTTGTTCGGCCTGAGGTGCTCTTTGTTGGCATGATGAACCATTTGTCGGCTTGATGGGCCTCAGTCGGCCTGCGTGGCCCTCGGTATGCCTGAGGGGACCTCGGTCGGCGTGAGGGGCCCTGAGTGGGCCTGAGGGACCCTCGGTTGGTCTGAGTGGCTCTCGCTTGGACTGAGTGGCCCTCGGTATGCCTGAGGGGACCTCGGTCGGCGTAAGGTGGGCCTGAGGGACCCTCGCTTGGCCTGAGGGGCCCTCGGCCAGCTTGAGGGGTCCTCAGTTGACCTGAGGAACCCTCGATCGGCCTGAGTGGCTCTCGTTCGGTCTGAGGGGACCTCAGTCAGCTTGAAGTTTTTTTCGGTCTGAGGGGTCCTTGGTCGTCCTGAAGGGCTTTCAGGCGGCCTGAATGGGCCATCGGTCTGCCTGAGAGGGTCCTCTGACGGCCTTTAGGGGCTCTCGGTCGGCTTGAAGGGCCCTCGGTCGGCTTGGTGGACTTGAGAAGGCCCTTTTTCGGCCTGAGGTGCCTTCGGTCAGTTTGAGGAGGTGTTGTCTCGACCTGAGGGGACTGCGGTCAGTTTGAGGAGCCTTCGGTTGGCCTGAGGGGCCATTAACCCTCGCCATACGGGGGGTCCTAAAACGACCCCCCCCCCCCCCTGAGGTTTTTATTGCATAACTTTGTGTACATACGGCGCATCTTGCTGACATTTCCAGTAGCTAAGTATACAACAATTATACGTATGCTGTAAAAATGTCATTGAAATTAGTTGAGAAATTTGGGAAACACTGATGTTTTGATAACGTCATGTTGGTGGAAAAACGATAAATGTTTGAAAAATCGTAGAAAACAGTCGCAATTAAGCAAAGATATAACATGTCATTTTCTTTAAAATGGCAATCTCGGACTTGCGAAATTTTTGGTTTTTGACCCCCAAAATGAACACAAACTTTTTTTGGGAAAATCACCACAAAATCAACAAAATTTCAAAGATGTTAAAAAACGGATTATATGTGAGAAAACTGAGTATGGACAATACTCAAGCCAAATGTCAAAGAAATATCTCTATTTTTGACTGAGTGATTGCTTCCAAGTGTAAGAAATTCATGTCATTTTTTTAATAACTTTTTTGACTTTTTTGACCAGATACGAATACATAATTACCTTTTCTGTATTTCTGAGACAAAACTGGTCTAGGAACATGCCTTTTTATTTACATTTATCAATTTCTCATTTTCTGACAGCAAAATCGCTGTTCTGGACGTGGTCGATCGAGGTCATTCACTTGACCTTGAAGGTCACTCGTTGACCCGAAACCTCAAAATTGCATACCGTTAGATTCCAAACATGACGGGCAACATGTTGGTTCTTACCGCGTTGCTCTATGTTGCTTGGTTTGGAAGTTAACAGGGGGAGGGGGTCTTTTTAGGACCCTCCGTAGTGCGAAGGTGAAAAAGCTCCGTTGGGCGAGGGTTAATCGGCCTGAGTGGCCCTCGGTCGGCCTATAGGGTCTCTAGTGTGCCTGTGGGGCTCTTATGTCGGCCTTATGGGCTCTCGGTCGACTTGAGGGGGCCCTTGGTCGGCCTGAAGGAGAACTCAGTCGGCCTGAGGGGGCCATCGGTCAGCTCAAGTGGCTCTTGCCAAACCTGAGCGGAGCCCAGGCTGGCCTTAGAGGTCTGTTGTCTAGGCTGGGAAAGAACCCAGCGGTCTGAGAGGGGCCCCAGTTGGTTTGAAACAGTATTTTCCAGGCCTTAGGCTCCTAGTCGTTCTGAAATGACCTTGGCAGGCCTGAGAGGGCCCTATGCCTGTCTGAGTCTGAGAGGTCCGTTTGCCAGTCAGAAAGGACCCTCAATCGTCCCAGGGGGGCCCTTTCCGGCCTAAGAGAGCCCTAAGTCCCCAAGAGAGGACCCTCCGCTTATTTGAGAGGATCATCGGTCGACCAGATATGGCCACCGTCTGATCTTAGAGGGCCTTACGTTTGTCTAAGAGGGCCATTGTCAGACCTAAGAGACCTGTGCAAGTCTGAGAAAGCTCTCGGTCATTCTGGACAGCCCTTAACCCTATTTGTAACAGGGGGGGGGGGGCGGATTCCGCCCCCCCCCCCCCCTCATGTTTTTCGCAGATATCTCCAGAAAGGCTGGGAGCAGGCTCATGAAATTTTGGGACTTTTCATAGAATGAATACCGCATTTGGAGTCAAAATTTTGAGTTCTTAACTTAAACAGAGGCGGTTCCAGGGCACAGTTTTGGGTGGGTTTGGAGGCGACATTTGGCGATAATACGGAAATGCGATCTTCACGGTTTCTTCCTAACTGCATCAAGTATGAAGGAGTTACATCGGCTTACGGTGATTGCAACAAGT
>JAXIVJ010007158.1:35000-37500 GCA_036785665.1 Chirona hameri | reverse complement strand
ATGTTGCTGATGATGTTGCTGATGATGTTGCTGATGATGACGTGAGACGGTGTGGTATGCCCGGAGGCGGTGTTGTATGCCCGGAGGCGGTGTTGTATGCCCGGAGGCGTTGTGGTATGCCCGGAGGCGGTGTTGTATGCCCGGAGGCGGTGTTGTATGCCCGGAGGCGGTCTGGTATGCCCGGAGGCGGTGTATTATGCCCGGAGGCGGTGTTGTATGCCCGGAGGCGGTGTGGTATGCCCAGAGGCGGTGTAGTATGCCTGGAGGCGGTGTTGTATGCCCGGAGGCGGTGTGGTATGCCCGGAGGCGGTGTAGTATGTCCGGAGGCGGTGTTGTATGCCCGGAGGCGGTGTGGTATGCCCGGAGGCGGTGTAGTATGCCCGGAGGCGGTGTTGTGTGCCCGGAGGCGGTGTGGTATGCCCGGAGGCGGTACAACACCGCCTCCGGGCATGATGATGATAATGATGATGATGATGATGATGATGATGATGATGATGATGATGATGATGATGATGATGATGATGATGATGATGATGATGATGATGATGATGATGATGATGATGATGATGATGATGATGATGATGATGATGATGATGATGATGATGATGATGATGATGATGATGATGATGATGATGATGATGATGATGATGATGATGATGATGATGATGATGATGATGATGATGATGATGATGATGATGATGATGATGATGATGATGATGATGATGATGATGATGATGATGATGATGATGATGATGATGATGATGATGATGATGATGATGATGATGATGATGATGATGATGATGATGATGATGATGATGATGATGATGATGATGATGATGATGTTGCTGATGATGATGTTGCTGATGATGATGTTCCTGAGGATGATGTTGCTGATGATGATGTTGCTGATGAGGATGTTGCTGATGATGATGTTGCTGATGATGATGTTGCTGATGATGATGTTGCTGATGATGATGTTGATGATGATGTTGCTGATGATGTTGAGGATGATGTTGCTGATGATGTTGCTGATGATGTTGATGATGATGTTGATGATGTTGTTGATGATGATGTTGATGATGATGTTGATGATGATGTTGATGATGATGTTGATGATGATGTTGATGATGATGTTTATGATGATGTTGATGATGATGTTGCTGATGATGTTGCTGATGATGACGTGAGACGGTCTGGTATGCCCGGAGGCGGTGTAGTATGCCCGGAGGCGGTGTTGTATGCCCGGAGGCGGTGTGGTATGCCCGGAGGAGGTGCATTATGCCCGGAGGCGGTGTTGTATGCCCGGAGGCGGTGTGGTATGCCCGGAGGCGGTGTAGTATGCCCGGAGGCGGTGTTGTATGCCCGGAGGCGGTGTGGTATGCCCGGAGGCGGTGTAGTATGCCCGGAGGCGGTGTTGTATGCCCGGAGGCGGTGTGGTATGCCCGGAGGCGGTACAACACCGCCTCCGGGCATGATGATGATAATGATGATGATGATGATGATGATGATGATGATGATGATGATGATGATGATGATGATGATGATGATGATGATGATGATGATGATGATGATGATGATGATGATGATGATGATGATGATGATGATGATGATGATGATGATGATGATGATGATGATGATGTTGCTGATGATGATGTTGCTGATGATGATGTTGCTGATGATGATGTTGTTGATGATGTTGCTGATGATGTTGCTGATGATGTTGCTGATGATGTTGCTGATGATGTTGATGATGATGTTGATGATGATGTTGATGATGATGTTGATGATGATGTTGATGATGATGTTGATGATGATAATGATGATGATGATGATGATGATGATGATGATGATAATGATGATGATGATGATGATGATGATGATGATGATGATGATGATGATGATGATGATGATGATGATGATGATGATGATGATGATGATGATGATGATGATGATGATGATGATGATGATGATGATGATGTTGCTGATGATGATGTTGCTGATGATGATGTTCCTGAGGATGATGTTGCTGATGATGATGTTGCTGATGAGGATGTTGCTGATGATGATGTTGCTGATGATGATGTTGCTGATGATGATGTTGCTGATGATGATGTTGATGATGATGTTGCTGATGATGTTGAGGATGATGTTGCTGATGATGTTGCTGATGATGTTGATGATGATGTTGATGATGTTGTTGATGATGATGTTGATGATGATGTTGATGATGATGTTGATGATGATGTTGATGATGATGTTGATGATGATGTTTATGATGATGTTGATGATGATGTTGCTGATGATGTTGCTGATGATGACGTGAGACGGTCTGGTATGCCCGGAGGCGGTGTAGTATGCTCGGAGGCGGTGTTGTATGCCCGGAGGCGGTGTGGTATGCCCGGAGGCGGTGCAGTATGCCCGGAGGCGGTGTTGTATGCCCGGAGGCGGTGTGGTGTGCCCGGAGGCGGTGTAGTATGCCCGGAGGCGGTGTTGTATGCCC
>JAXIVJ010007158.1:10000-12500 GCA_036785665.1 Chirona hameri | reverse complement strand
GGCGGTGTTGTATGCCCGGAGGCGGTGTGGTATGCCCGGAGGCGGTGTAGTATGCCCGGAGGCGGTGTTGTATGCCCGGAGGCGGTGTGGTATGCCCGGAGGCGGTACAACACCGCCTCCGGGCATGATGATGATAATGATGATGATGATGATGATGATGATGATGATGATGATGATGATGATGATGATGATGATGATGATGATGATGATGATGATGATGATGATGATGATGATGATGATGATGATGATGATGATGATGATGATGATGATGATGATGATGATGATGATGATGATGATGATGATGATGATGATGATGATGATGATGATGATGATGATGATGATGATGATGATGATGATGTTGCTGATGATGATGTTGCTGATGATGATGTTGCTGATGATGATGTTGTTGATGATGTTGCTGATGATGTTGCTGATGATGTTGCTGATGATGTTGCTGATGATGTTGATGATGATGTTGATGATGATGTTGATGATGATGTTGATGATGTTGATGATGATGTTGATGATGATAATGATGATGATGATGATGATGATGATGATGATGATGATGATGATGATGATGATGATGATGATGATGATGATGATGATGATGATGATGATGATGATGATGATGATGATGATGATGATGATGATGATGATGATGATGATGATGATGATGATGATGATGATGATGTTGCTGATGATGATGTTGCTGATGATGATGTTGCTGATGATGATGTTGTTGATGATGTTGCTGATGATGTTGCTGATGATGTTGCTGATGATGTTGCTGATGATGTTGATGATGATGTTGATGATGATGTTGATGATGATGTTGATGATGATGTTGATGATGATGTTGATGATGATGTTGATGATGATGTTGATGTTGATGATGATGTTAATGATGATGTTGATGATGATGTTGATGATGATGTTGCTGATGATGTTGCTGATGATGTTGCTGATGATGTT
The DNA here is from genome assembly GCA_036785665.1 of Chirona hameri. NCBI lineage: Eukaryota > Metazoa > Arthropoda > Thecostraca > Balanomorpha > Balanidae > Chirona > Chirona hameri. Next base: position 11,525 of record JAXIVJ010007158.1, on the reverse strand, counting down.
GCTGGTGATGTTGCTGATGATGTTGCTGATGATGTTGCTGATGATGTTGCTGATGATGACGTGAGACGGTGTGGTATGCCCGTTTGCGGTGTTGTATGCCCGGAGGCGGTGTTGTATGCCCGGAGGCGGTGTGGTATGCCCGGAGGCGGTGTTGTATGCCCGGAGGCGGTGTTGTATGCCCGGAGGCGGTGTGGTATGCCCGGAGGCGGTGTAGTATGCCCGGAGGCGGTGTTGTATGCCCGGAGGCGGTGTGGTATGCCCGGAGGCGGTGTAGTATGCCCGGAGGCGGTGTTGTATGCCCGGAGGCGGTGTGGTATGCCCGGAGGCGGTACAACACCGCCTCCGGGCATGATGATGATAATGATGATGATGATGATGATGATGATGATGATGATGATGATGATGATGATGATGATGATGTTGCTGAGGATGATGTTGCTGATGATGATGTTGCTGATGAGGATGTTGCTGATGATGATGTTGCTGATGATGATGTTGCTGATGATGATGTTGATGATGATGTTGCTGATGATGATGATGATGATGATGACGATGATGATGATGATGATGATTATGATGATGATGATCATGATGATGATGATGATGATGATGATGATGTTGCTGATGATGATGTTGCTGATGATGATGTTGCTGTTGATGATGATGTTGATGATGATGTTGCTGATGATGTTGCTGATGATGTTGCTGATGATGTTGATGATGATGTTGCTGGTGATGTTGCTGATGATGTTGCTGATGATGTTGCTGATGATGTTGCTGATGATGACGTGAGACGGTGTGGTGTGCCCGGAGGCGGTGTTGTATGCCCGGAGGCGGTGTTGTATGCCCGGAGGCGTTGTGGTATGCCCGGAGGCGGTGTTGTATGCCCGGAGGCGGTGTTGTATGCCCGGAGGCGGTCTGGTATGCCCGGAGGCGGTGTATTATGCCCGGAGGCGGTGTTGTATGCCCGGAGGCGGTGTGGTATGCCCGGAGGCGGTGTAGTATGCCCGGAGGCGGTGTTGTATGCCCGGAGGCGGTGTGGTATGCCCGGAGGCGGTGTAGTATGTCCGGAGGCGGTGTTGTATGCCCGGAGGTGGTGTGGTATGCCCGGAGGCGGTGTAGTATGCCCGGAGGCGGTGTTGTATGCCCGGAGGCGGTGTGGTATGCCCGGAGGCGGTACAACACCGCCTCCGGGCATGATGATGATAATGATGATGATGATGATGATGATGATGATGATGATGATGATGATGATGATGATGATGATGATGATGATGATGATGATGATGATGATGATGATGATGATGATGATGATGATGATGATGATGATGATGATGATGATGATGATGATGTTGCTGATGATGATGTTGCTGATGATGATGTTGCTGATGATGATGTTGTTGATGATGTTGCTGATGATGTTGCTGATGATGTTGCTGATGATGTTGCTGATGATGTTGATGATGATGTTGATGATGATGTTGATGATGATGTTGATGATGATGTTGATGATGATGTTGATGAT
>JAXIVJ010007157.1:0-62305 GCA_036785665.1 Chirona hameri | reverse complement strand
AGATATAGATGTAGATATAGATATAGATATAGATATAGATATAGATATAGATATAGATATAGATATAGATATAGATATAGATATAGATATAGATATAGATATAGATATAGATATAGATATAGATATAGATATAGATATAGATATAGATATAGATATAGATATAGATATAGATATAGATATAGATATAGATATAGATATAGATATAGATAAAGATATAGATATAGATATAGATATAGATATAGATATAGATATAGATATAGATATAGATATAGATATATATATAGATATATATATATATATATATATATATATATATATATATATATATATATATATATATATATATTAGTAAACTTCGGAAGCAGATTATTAGCTATGCATTGTTCATTGAAAACAACAGAAGCCTTTGCGTTGACTATTTTTCTCGTGAAATATTGTATAGGTAGGGAGAGCAAAAATAGCCCAGTAAAGTAAGTCGTGTGTTAAGCACTGCCCATCAGGCGTTTTACGAAATGTTACGTAATGCTTCCAGTGTGCTCAAACTGATGATGCATGCTACTTCCACAGATGTTTGACTCTTGTCAATGGGGAGATATTGTTTGATGCCAGAGTGCAAAACTAGCGATAGCAGCCTTGCAACGTCGTCCACGGCATCGGTATGCATGCATATGCTACCAGACAACGATGAGCTAGCACGGCAATGGATCGAGGCTGCTAAGAGAAAGTGGCCTGTGAACAGGAAGACTTTTGGTGTGTTCTCTGCATTTTGCGGCAGAGGACTACTTGAGAGACCTGAACAAAATATGAACTAAATATGAACTGATCAGTCCAACATTTGTTACTGCGTGAGCGTGAAATTTGTCACGGAATGCAGTGCGCGACGGATGAAAATTTCCGCAATTGATGGCATGGTTGTTTGCTTGTATGTGACCTTTAAATATTTCCGACTTCGCAATGCATAACGTTGCAATGCTGCATTCAACATTCAGAGTGCTTTCAAATCGGGAAAAGTTTCCGTTTGCGTTATATAACAGATGTCACCATGATCGCATGTTTGCAATTCACAAATTCATATTGGTATGTTCAACCATAGGCCCAAATGCTCTGCTTGTGTAGCGTCAGATCGTCTCAAGTGTCCGTTTATGTGGGGGAATAGGATCAGGGTATGGTCAGTTATTGATGTTTCTTTAAAGAGAAATAATGACCTTTTCCCACAAAAATGGAGTTAGCACTTGAAATCGCCAGACGAGACCAAAACATATTGTAAATTCATCACATTTTGCATGAAAACTTCCCTACCGAAAGCTATTTCAAGTTATAGTTGATAAGCGTTCCACACTTTTAACGATCGGTACTTGCAAGTACTTTTGGTCCTCATTTATTTATTTCACTTTAAAAGACACATCCGCTACCAAAACGGCTATTCTGTGTCTCGTGTCAAGTTGTTCCTAAATACGCAGGAATATATGTAAACATGCATGCAATACATTCACATCATATCAGCACTCAATCTGCGAGATCATACACACAACACATCGTAGCATGCAGGAGAGCTCAATCGGCGCGTTCCCGTTCCCATAGGTATTCATTCAGGTCGCGTTTAAATGCCGGGCAGCTAAGGCAGCGCAGATCAGACGGCAGCTCGTTGAAGTCCGACACAGCGGTGAACAAGAAGCGCCGCCGTCCGCTCTCCGATCGAATGGCGGGCGTCAGGAGTCTGTTACTTTGTCGGGTGTCCCTTCCATGCACACTCTGCCTAGTAACTAAATATCTGGCGAGGTGCTGTGGCTCAGAGGTTACCAGCATCTTTCTCACTAGTACCAGGTAGTGATACATATACATGCTGTCTGCAGTGAGCCAACCCAGGTCGTCAATAACATCGCTGACATGATCGTACTTCCTACGACCGGAGACTACTTGGGCAGCGAACCTAACCAGCTTCTGAAGTCGCCCGCGCTGAGTCACATTACTCGCCCCATATACAGACAGACAGTATCGTAACACGGAGAATACCAGTCCCTGAACCAGTGTTATCAGAACCGATTGGGGAGACTGTGCCTGCTGTGGCTCAGTCCGCACAGAGCCAGTACACCGCCGCACTACGTCGTCCGTGTGAGTGACAAAGCTCATGTCGCTGTCGAACCAGACACCTAAGTTTTTAACGGAGCTGGAGCAGGTAATCGTGGAGCCGGAGAAGGTAATGCTGATCGGGGGAGGCGCCGAGTCATTTCGCGGGTTCCGAGCGCAATGATCTGAGTTTTCGCTGAGTTAATTTTGAGACCGTTGTTGCCGTACCAGTTTGATATAACAGATAGGCTGCTTTCCATCGCTTTGACGAGCCGACTGAGGTCTCTCGGTGGGCCAGAGACGTACAACTGGACGTCATCTGCGTAGGCGATGATACCAATGGAGTCATCCATATACAGCGGTAAGTCATTGGCATATATGTTGTGCAGTATCGGTCCGAGAGCGGAACCCTGGTACGTGCCGATAGGATTAAGAAGGGGCTGGGATAGTGTGCCACCGCGAGACACTCCAGTGGTCCGGATCTGAACGCGCTGATAGTCGTTAACCAGGTAACTTTCAAACCAGCGCGTGCCAACTCCGTAGAGCCTAAGCTTACGCAGCAGCGGCCCCATGCGGGATACAATCGAAACAGCGAGAGCAGTCCAATAGGCAGAGCAGAGTGACTTCGCGCTGATCCATGGCATGGAAAACGTGATCGGTAAGGGTGAGCAGTGCGGTGTCGGTGGAATGGTTGGTCCTGAAGCCGTGCTGGTTAGGGGAGAATAGATGATGGGTAGTGAAGTAGGAGTCTAGTTGTTCGGAAACAACGCGTTCGGTGATTTTGGCTATGGTAGTAAGGATCGAGATCGGTCTGTAGCGACTAAAGTCGTCAGACTTCGAGGCTCATCAAACTGCGGGCTTTTCCCGTATTGTTTTTTTTAACGCAATGGAGTGGAAAATATATTGTGCGTTCTGCTTGTTGTGATTAGGATAGGATTCCCTATAGGATTCTCCACCCATGCCTCTGAGTATGGCGGCTGGCGCCCCCTGGCAAACACACCTTTTTAGGAGGTAGCGACGCCTGTGGTATACATCACAGATCAATTCCAGCTATCGGTGTGCATGCTGTTCTTGCTAGTAATGATATTCTTCTCATTTAAAGTTATCGTTTGCTATCTAATTTCGTTTAAAATGAAACTAACTGATATTTGCCTGTGGAGTGAAGTTATTGTCACACGACATCCTCATCGGTTGCTCATTTGATGTCAAAGCTCGTTTCCATCGTCGTTTTCTCCAGCCGTTAACACGCACATATTCGTTTTATTTATTTATTTTGCCTTCAAATCCCGTGTGCCTGGCGAGGGTGAGCAATCAACACTGCAAATCAACACTCGTACAACAAATACAAAAACGGTGTATTTGAACTTCGTGGGTGAGAAATAGGCTACCATACGGAACAATTGAAGCAGTATTCTGAAGACCTGAACTGGATGCCTTTCACCCAGCATTTTTATAGAATGGTATTACGATAACAAACATGGATAATTCACCAATATGGTAGGTTTATACATAGTTCGAGTCTGAGAACGCATCGATCAGACGGATAGGCCGAACCTCCCGGCTTTCAACCAATCCGGACAGACGCCGACAGGTCTGGAGTCCGCAGCACCTTTCTCTGCTGCATGTCTACGTTTTTCATCCCTGGAATGAATCGGCGTGTCTGTGGGGCGGTGCTGAGCGTCCTTCGAGGCCCTGCGCGCATTCAGACGGTAACAGTGACACGCAATCAAAGCCGGCGACGTCCGATCTTTCTGACGGCCGAGGCGGGGCAAGACGGACTGGGATGACTGATGGGACGCTCCCCAGCGTGGAGACTGGGACGCTTCCCAGCGGCTGACGACTGGGACGCTCCCCAGTGTGAAGACTGGGACGCTCCCCAGTGCCTGACGACTGGGACGCTCCCCAGCGGCTGACGACTGGGACGCTCCCAAGCGTGGAGACTGGGGCACTACCCAGCGTGGAGACTGGGACACTCCCCAGCGTGGAGACGGAACGCACCCCAGCGGCTAGCGGCTGGGACGCTCCCCAGCGACTAGTAGCTGGGACGCTCCCCAGCGGTTGACGACTGGAACGCTCCCCATCGGCTAGTGGCTGGGACGCTCTCCAGTGTGCAGGCTGGGATGCTCCCCAACGGCTGACGACTGGGACGCTCTCCAGTGTGGAGGATGGGATGCTCCCAAGCATCTGGAGGCTAAGACGCTCCACAGCAGCTGACGACTGTGACGCTCCCCAACGACTGGCGTCTAGGACGCTCCCCAGCGGCAGACGACTGGAACGCTCCCCAGCAGCTGACGATTGGGACGCTTCTCAGCGTGGTGACTAAGACGCTCCCCAGTGTGGAGGCTGGGACGCTCCCCAGCGGCAGGAGGCTGGGACGCTCCCCAGCTGCTGGAGGCTGGGACGCTTCCCATTGGCTGACGACTGGGACGCTCCCTAGCGGCTGACGACTGGGACGCTCCCCAGTGTGGAGGCTGGGACGCTCCCCAGCTGCTGGAGGCTGGGACGCTTCCCATTGGCTGACGACTGGGTCGTTCCCCAGCGGCCGGCGACTGGGACGCTCTCCAGTGTGGAGGATGGGATGCTCCCTAGCATCTGGAGACTGGGACGCTCCCCAGCGGCTGACGACTGGTACGCTCTTCAGTGTGGAGGCTGGGACGCTCCCCAGCGGCTGACGACTGGGACGCTCCCCAACGACTGACGTCTAGGACGCTCCCCAGCGGCTGACGACTGGAACGCTCCCCAGCAGCTGACAACTGAGACGCTCTTCAGTGTGGAGGCTGGGACGCTCCCCAGCGGCTGACTACTGGGACGCTCTTCAGTGTGGAGGCTGGGACGCTCACCACGGCTGGAGGCTGGGACGCTCCTCAGCGGCTGACGAATGGAACGCTCCCCAGCAGCTGACGACTGGGACGCTTCTCAGCGTGGTGACTGGGACGCTCCCCAGTGTGGAGGCTGGGACGCTCCCCAGCAGCAGGAGGCTGGGACGCTCCCCACTGGCTGACGACTGGGACGCTCCCCAGTGTGGAGGATGGGATGCTCCCCAGCGTGGCGACTGGGACGCTCCCCAACGGCTGACGTCTAGGACGCTCCCCAGCGGCTGACGACTGGAACGCTTCTCAGCGGCTGACGACTGGAACGCTTCTCAGCGTGGAGACTGGGACGCCCCCCAGCGGCTGACGACTGGGACGCTCTCCAGTGCGGAGGATGGGATGCTCCCCCAGCATCTGGAGACTGGGACGCTCCCCAGCGGCTGACGACTGGTACGCTCTTCAGTGTGGGGGATGGGACGCTCCCCAGCGGCTGCCGACTGGGACGCTCCCCAACGACTGACGTCTAGGACGCTCCCCAGCGGCTGACGACTGGAACGCTCCCTAGCAGCTGACGACTGGGACGCTCTTCAGTGTGGAGGCTGGGACGCTCCCCAGCGGCTGGAGGCTGGGGCGCTCCCCAGCGACTGACGACTGGGACGCTCTTCAGTGTGGAGGCAGGGACGCTCCCCATTGGCTGACGACTGGGACGCTCCCCAGAGTGGAGGATGGGATGCTCCCCAACGTGGAAACTGGGACGCTCCCCAACGGCTGACGTCTAGGACGCTCCCCAGCGGCTGACGACTGGAACGCTTCTCAGCGGCTGACGACTGGGACGCTTCTCAGTGTGGATAATGGGACGCCCTCCAGCGGCCTGACGACTGAGACGCTCCCCAGCGGCTGACGACTGGAACGCTTCTCAGCGTGGAGACTGGGACGCTCCTCAGCGGCTGGAGACTGGGACGCTCCCCAGCGGCTGACGACTGGGACGTTCCCCAGCGGCTGACGACTGGGACGCTCCTCAGCGGCTGAAGACTGGGACGCTTCCCAGTCTGGAGGCTGGGACACTCCCCATTGGCTGACGACTGGGACGTTCCCCAGTGTAGAGGATGAGATGCTCCCCAGCGTGGCGACTGGGACGCTTCCCAACGGCTGACGTCTAGGACGCTCCCCAGCGGCTGACGACTGGAACGCTTCTCAGCGGCTGACGACTGGGACGCTTCTCAGTGTGGAGACTGGGACGCCCCCAGCGGCTGACGACTGGGACACTCCCCAGAGGCTGACGACTGGGACGCTCCCCAGCGGCTAGAGGCTGGGACGCTCCCCAGCGGCTGGAGGCTGGGACGCTCCCCAGCGGATGGAAGCTGGGACGCTTCCCAGCGGCTGACGACTGGAACGCTTTTCAGTGGCTGATGACTGGAACACTTCTCAGCGTGGAGACTGGGACGCTCCCCAGTATGGAGGCTGGGACGTTCCCCAGCGACGGACGACTGGAACGTTCCCCAGGGGCTTACGACTGGGACGCTCCGCAGCGGTTTACGACTGGGACGCTCCGCAGCGGCTTACGACTGGTACGCTCTTCAGTGTGGAGGCTGCGACGCTCCTCATTGGCGGACGACTGGAACGCTCTTCAGTGGGGAGACTGGGGCGCTCACCAGCGGCTGAACACTGGTACACTCTTCAGTGTGGAGGCTGGGACGCTACCCAGCGGCGGACGACTGGTACGCTTTTCAGTTTGGAGGCTGGGACGCTTCCCAACGGCTGACGACTGGAACGCTCCCCAGGGGCTGACGACTGGGACGCTCCCCAGTGTGGAGGCTGGGACGCTCTCCAGCGGCTGACTACTGGAACGCTCCCCAGTGTGGAGGCTGGGACGCTGCCCAGCGGCTGGTGGCTGGTACGCTCCCAGCGGCTGGAGGCTGGGACGCTCTCCAGTGTGGTGGTAGCACGGACCCGTCTGACGACTGGGACGTTCCCCAGCCTGGCGAGAAGATGGATCAGCCAGGCTTAATAGAAGCCTCATCATCATCACTGGTTGGAATGATGTTCCAAAGACTGTAGTCAGTAGCAGAAGCCACTTGGTCTCTGGTTGATCTGGAAAGCGTGCGAGGCAGTCCTAATTCCTAGCTTTGTTGGATGATCATCATGACTTCGCTGGGCCATGAAGTCATAGAGAATATTGGCCAAATGATTGATCTCGGATCTGGTTTTTCGGAGAGGTAAGCCGGAAACTATTTGCCTGGCTGGTGGTTCGAGCAAATCCATTTGATTGGAAAGGCTATTCGACCCCTGGTAGATCGGTAATCGTTTTAGGAGTACAAATTACCTGTACTGTGCTCCGTTTAGGAGATCGGTTTAGGAGGTGATTGGAGATCTTACTGATCCGAAGCATGATTACCTCGCCAAGAACGTCACCTTGATTGCATGTGAACAGTGAGATTATCTGGACTTGTTTGCCGGGCGTTTTCTCGAACATCGATTGGCCATGACGACCATCAGGAGCCTGGGTAACGTGGAGAAGCCGTCAGAAATCTGCCCTGCAGAGTCGTCCGAAGTCTGATCACCCCTGCAGATAAGATGGCGTGGACTCTTGCTGGTCAGCCATACCATCTGGATTCTGGAAGGCTTGGGAGACGATCCAAGGAGGCCTGGTTGATCAGTAGGGTAGACTAGACTAGGATTGCAGTACACTGGAAACCTCAAATAGAACCACTTGGTCCGTGATGTCATCTTGTCTCTTGCTGGCAGAGGAGATGATCAGGATTGGTACGCGTTGGATGGAAGCCGGATAGACATAGGAAACGATCGAACTAGTTACCATAGTGGTACCACCAGGATTAAGGTAGTCTCATGGAAACTTCCCAGTGGTCCGCCCAGATTGATGGCTGTTGACGTCTGAAGATGCTCCATCAGCCACTGTCAGCTGCATCATGACTGATGTTGCAATCAGGCTGGTCCATGGTGGCTGGTCCAGGACTGGTCCATGGTGACGATCAAAAACCCCGTCTTTCTTTGGTTGTCGATCGGCTATTCCTTGCTTCTACCTACTTCTGTGGATACAGACGTTTTAGAGATACGTATTGCCATATTATTGGCTTATTATCTTGAACATTCCATTTTGAGTTCTTCCAAGAAGTGCAGCTAGTAATAGTGGGCGACGCGGAGAACATATGGAAGCCAGTTCTGATATGTCCCGTGACGATAGCGAACTGAAGATCCATGTATGCCCGGGAATGCAGCAAACGAAGGCCACTGTCGCCTACGAGATCGTTGCCTTCCCCTAGACGATGAAGGTTAGCTAGTTACAATTTGAGAAATCGGGATGGCAGAGCCGTCTTCCACACCTTTTTCAGCTGCGTAGCTGCCCTGGAGAACCGAGAGTGGCAGAGGTGCTCCCCCACATCTACTTGAGATCCCAATAGCTCCAGCTGCCTCCTGTGTCGAGATGGGGAACCCAGTGCACAGCTGTCCTCCTGTGTGTTGGTGCGGTCAGGAATCGTCCAGATGTTGGTGCGGACAGGAATCGTCCCATCGTCCCTGGTGCAGAGTTGGTCCCACCTCCGAGTGTACCCGGCCACGACATACGAGACAGTCAGAAACCGAGCCAAGCCGAACCCTGGAAAGTCGAAGAGCTACTGAAGAATCTAGCGTTTGAACCATTTGACAAGGGGGAGCATTTACGATACACTTTGTTCAAGAAGTTGTCCGGAGCAAAATAAATCTCATGAGTCATTTGCACAAGAGTAAATTACTTTAACAAACGGCTGCCTCATGTAAGAATGCTAGGAATGTTATTAAAGAGTTACTTACCTCTAAGGCAGATACATTACCGACAGCCACGAGAAGACCAGTGCAGGATAGCGATGATCAATGCAGGGGAGAGGTAGGCTATCGACGGCCATCAGCGATAGAAGACAGAAGCCAGGTTATCGTCCTCACTCCTTATTCTTTCTGCAGCGTAACTCCCTTTTTCAGCAGTCATTTTCTTCGTCACTGATCAACATTATCCATCGGCACAGTGACATTATTGTTCCCCCGTGTCGTTTTCTTGGTCTGTCGTTCTATTCCTGATCTGTCGACGTCTTCCTTCTTCATCATCTTCTTATTCATGCGTCTTCTTCCCCCTGTGTCCTCGTCGTCTTTTTGGGCTTTCTCTTATTGGGTATGTTTTATTCCTCTTGACTTGTCTTATTTCACCCGTGACGTCTGCTTCCTCGTGTGGCATATTCATCATCGTGCGTAACCCATTAGATGTGATGTCTTTTTCCTTAAATGACCCTTTTCCGTGTCGCAATCCTCCTCGAGCCGCATCTTCTTCCTCCGACATCGTGCTCTTATCCTACCTCTTCCTCCTCCTCTTACCTCGTCCTCGTTATATTCCTCCTACCTCGTCCTCGTTATATTCCTCCTACCTCGTCCTCTTCCTCCTACCTCGTCCTCTTTCACCTACCTCGTCATCTTCCTCCTACCATGTCCTCTTCCTCCTACCTCGTCCTCTTCCTTCTACCTCATTTTCTTCATCCTATCTCGTCCTCTTCCCCCTACCTCGTCGTCTTCCTCCTACATCGTCCTCTTTCTCCGGCCTCGTCGTCTTCATCGAGCGGCATCATCTTCCTCCTGCGTCTTCATCCTGTGCTGTCCTCTTCCTCCGGCATCGTTCTCTCCCTTTATCTTCCTCTTTCTCTGGCGTCGTTGTCTTCCTCCGGTGTCGTTATTTTCCTCCTAATTCAACGTCTACCTCCTTCGTCATCTTATTGCCTCTGCGTCTACTTCCCTCTCATATTCTTTTGTCGGCTTCTTCCCATTATGTCTTATGTCGTATTCCTCCTGGCTTGTCTTCTTTCCCGTGAGGTCTGCTTCCTCCCGTGTGGTCTTCTTCCCTGTGCGGCATCACGCTCATCGCGCGACGTCTCCATGCGAACGAGTCGTCTTCCTCCTCCTGCGACTTCTTCCTCTGGCGTTGTTTGCTTCTTCCGGCGTGGTCCGCTTCCTTCCGCGTCATCCTCTTCCTCCTGCGTCACCATCTGCCTCTTGCGTCGTCCTCTTCATCCTCCGTCGCTATCTTCATCTTCATCTTGCGTCGTCCTATTCCTCTTGCGTCGTCCTCTTCCTCCTGCGTCGTCCTCTTCCTCCTGCGTCGTCTTCTTCCTCTTGCGTCGTCCTCTTCCCCCTGCGTCGTTGGCTTCCTTCTTCGTCTGCTACTTACTCCTGCTTCTACTTCCATCAGTGACATCCTCTTCTGCTATCAGCTCCTTTTTTATGCCGCATATTTTATTTATCCTGTCTTTTTGTTCCAATGCGACGTCTGCTTCTTCCTGCTTCGTCATATTGCTCGTGCGCCAAAATCATCATCGTGCGACATATTTTTCCTGCAGTTGTGAATTCCTCCTGCGTCCCCTCACTTGTGTTTTCCTCCTCCCGTCTCATCGCCCTTCTATGTCGTCTTCCTTTTCCAATGTTTTCCTCTCCCTCTGTCGTCTTCCTTTTGCTCTGGTTTCCTCTCCCTTTGTCGTCTTCCTTCTGTGTTGTTTTCCTCGTGCAACCTTTTCATCTTGCAACATCCTCTTCCTTCAGTGTCGGCGTCTTCCTCCGGCATTGTGATCTTCCTTCTTCGTTGTTCTCTGCCTACGGCGTTGTCTTCCTCTTACGTTGACGTCTTCCTCTTTCATCACCTGCTTGCTCCATCTTTTAATTCCCTTTGTGTCATCTTCTGCTTGTACAGTGTTGTGCAGTGTTGTCTTCCTCCTATGTCTTACCGTCCTGCGTTTTCCTTTTCCTCCTTCCATGTCATCGTTCTCCCCATCTGCCGTCTTCCTTCTGTATTATCCTTTCCATCTGTCTTCTTCCTTCAGTATTGTCTTCTTCCTCCTGCATCATCTTCCTTCAGTATTGTCTTTTCTTCCTCGAGCAGACTCTTCTTCCCCGGCATCATCCTCTTCTTGCTGCGTCTTCCTCTTGCGTTGTCCTCTTCCTTTGATGTCATCCTCTTCCTCCGGCGTCATCCTCTACATCCGGCATTGTCATCTTCCTTCAGCATCGTCCTCTTCCTCCGGCGTCGTCCTCTCCCTCCTGCGTCGTCCTCTCCCTCCTGCGTTGTCCTCTTCCTCCGGCGTCGTCCTTTCCCTCCCGAGTCGTCCTCTCCATCCGGCGTTGTTCTCTTATTTCAGAATAGTCCTCTTCCTCCGACATCGTCCTCTCCCTCCTGCGTAGACCTCTTCATCCTACGTCGTCCTCTTCATCCTACGTCGTCCTCTTCCTCCGGCGTCGTCCTCTCCATCCGGCGTTGTTCTCTTCCTTCAGCATCTTCCTCTGACGTCGTCCCCTTCTTCCTTCGTAGTCCTCTTCCTCCTTCGTTGTCCTCTTCTACCTTTGTCGTCCTCTTCCTCATTCGTCGTCCTCCTCTTCCTTCATCGTATTGTCTCTCCTACAATGACGTCTTCCTCCTTCGTCATCCACTTTATGCTCCTACTTCCCTCTGTGTCTTCTGTCGGTTGCTTCCTCTATGTCATATGTTATATACCTCGTCTCGTCTTTTTCCCACGGTGACTTCTGTTTCCTCCTGCGCCGTCGTCGTCTTTCCTCCTGCGTCATCGTCTTGATCGTGCGGCATCGCGCAGCATCGTGCTATGACCCAGCAGCTGCTATGTCTTGTCTGCAGTGTCGGCTTCTACTTTCTGTGTCGTCTTCTTTCTCCTCCCTCAGACTCAGTTGTCGGATATCATCGTGCAACTTGTTCGTCTTGCAACGTCTTCTTCCTTCCATATTGTTTCTTCCCACCCTCCCCAAGTCGTTCCCTTGCTTTGTCGTATTTCCATTCCTCCTCTTTCTCTGTCGTTTTCCCTCAGTCTTGTTCCTTCAGTAGTCTTCTTTCTCCGTGTCGTCGCCTTCCTCGAGCGGCATCTTGTTTTTTCTGCGTCTCCTTACTGTGTCGTCCTCTTCCTGCTATGTTGTCTTCCTCCGGTGCCGTCGTCTTCCACCGGCACCGTCCTCTTCCTACTGCATCATCATCTTCCTCCTGCGTCGTCCTCTTCCTCCGGCGTCGTCCTTTTCCTCAAACACACCATCTTCCTCCTGCGCCGTCCTCTTCCTCCCACGTTGTCTTCTTCCTCCTGCGTAGTCACCTTTCTCCTGCGCTGTCCTCTTCCTCCTGCGTTGTTTTCCTCCTCCGGCGTCGTCCTCTTCATCCTGCACTGTCATCTTCCTCTTGCGTTTTCTTCCTCCGGCGTCGTCTTCTTTTTCCGGCGTCGTCCTCTTCCTCCTGCGTCGTCCTCTTCCTCCTGCGTCGTCCTCTTCCTCCTGCGTCGTCCTCTTCCTCCGGCATCGTCCACTTCCTCCGGCGTCGTCCTCTTCCTCCGACACACCCTCTTCCTCCTGTCCCGTCTTCTTCCTCTTGCGTTTTCTTCCTCCGGCGTCGTCTTCTTCCTGCGTCGTCCTCGTCTTCCTGCGTCGTCCTCTTCTTCCTGCGTCGTCCTCTTCCTCCGGCATCGTCCACTTCCTCCGGCGTCGTCCTCTTCCTCCGACACACCCTCTTCCTCCTGCCCCGTCTTCTTCCTCCTGCGTTGACTTCTTCCGTCTGCGTCGTCACCTTCCTCCGGCGCCGTCATCTTCCTCCAGCGTTGTCCTCTTCCTCATGTGTCGTCCTCTTCCTCCTGCGTTGTCTTCTTCCTCCAGTGTCGTCCTCTTCCTCCGGCGTCGTCCTCTTCCTCCGGCGTCGTCCTCTTCCTCCGGCGTCGTCCTCTTCCTCCGGCGTGGTCCTCTTCCTCCGGCACAGTCCTCTTCCTCCTGCGTCGTCCTCTTCCTCCGGGATCGTCCTCTTTCTCCTGCGCCGTCCTCTTCCTACTGCGTTGTCTTCTTCCTCCTTTGTCGTCACCTTCCTCCGGCTTCGTCCTCTTCCTCCGGCATCGTCCTCTTCCTCCGGCGTCGTCCTTTTCCTCAGACACACCACCTTCTTCCTGCACCGTCCTCTTCCTCCAGCGCTGTCTTCTTCCTCCTGCGTAGTCACCTTCCTCCTGCGCTGTCCTCTTCCTCCTGCGGTGTTTTCCTCCTCCGGCGTCGTCCTATTCATCATGCATTGTCCCCTTCTTCTTGCGTTTTCTTCCTCCGGCGTCGTCCTCTTACTCCGTCGTCCTCTTCTTCCTGCGTCGTCCTCTTCCTCCGGCGTCGTCCTCTTCCTCCGGCGTCGTCCTCTTCCTCCTGCTCCTTCGTCTTACTCCTGCGTAGTCCTCTTCCTCCTGCGTAGTCCTCTTCCTCCGGCATCGTCCTCTTCCTCCTGCGCCGTCTTCTTCCTCCTGCGTTGTCTTCTTCCTTCTGCGTCGTCACCTTTCTCCGGCGCCGTCCTCTTCCTCCAGCGTTGTCCTCTTCCTCCTGTGTTGTCCTCTTCCTACTGCGTTGTCTTCTTTCTCCTGCGCCGTCCTCTTCCTCCGGCGTGGTCCTCTTCCTCCGGCATTGTCCTCTTCCTCCGGCATCGTCCTCTTCCTCCTACGCCGTCCTCTTCCTACTGCGTTGTCTTCTTCCTCTTGCGTCGTCACCTTCCTCCGGCGTCGTCCTCTTCCTCCGGCGTCGTCCTCTTCCTCCGGCGTCGTCCCCTTCCTCCGACACACCCTCTTCCTCCTGCGCCATCTTCTTCCTCCTGCGTTGTTTTCTTCCTCCTCCGTCGTCACCTTCCTCCGGCGTCGTCCTCTTACGCATACGTCGTCTTCCCCTCTGTGCCATCCTCTTATTGTTTGTCTTTTTCCTCATTTGTCGCCCTCTTCTTATCTTGTTTTCTACCTCCGATGTGAAACTATTCCCCATGTGCCGATATCCCCCCACTGTGGTATCTTCTTTTTCCGCCCTCATTTTACTCTTGTCTTCCTCATCCTGTTGTTTTTTCTTCGTAATCGGGGTTTCTTTCTCCTCCGACGTCTGGTACCCACTTTGTCATCTTTTTCGTGTGGCATAGTCATTATCATGTGACATCAACTTCCTCCATGGTCTTTTCCATTGGGGTCGTCTTCTTCCGTGACTCCATATGCTTTTCTCCACATGTTTCGTATCTCCTTCAACTTCGTCTTCTTTCTTTTGTTTTCTTCCCCCAGTGTCGTCTTGTTTTTCTTCTGCATCGCCATCCTTGTGAGTCATCTTCGGTGTCGTCTTTTTGTCATATGTTGTTGTCTTCTTCCTTCTACGTGTTCCTTCTCCTGTGTTGTCTTCTTTCTCCATCGCGCCTTCCTTCTCCCTCTCCTGTGTCGTCTTTTTCCTCCCAGTCGTCTTCATAGCGTAGCATCATTCATTGCACGACGTCTCCGGCAGTATTCGTCGACGACATCGACATGTGACCTTCCTTCTGTGTGGGCTCATCTTCCCTTTGTCCTCTTATTTCTCTGGTGTCGTCTTTCTCCCGTGCCGTCGTCTCCATCGAGCGACATTGTCTTCCTCCGTCGTCGTCTTCTACCTCCGGTGTTGTCCTCTTTCTCTTGTGTCCTCTTCCTCCGGCGTTGTCCTCTTCCAGTGGCGTACCCAGTATTCACTTCACGAGGGGGCAATTTTTGGTCAGGGGGCATAAGGTACCCCCAAAAAAAGAACTCGCCGAATTTGGCCCACTATATTTTTAGAGGGGCATATTTTCAACATTCTTTAAAATAAAAACAAAACAAAAGGAACATTCATTTTTTTTCTCGAAATAGGGCCCTTAGGGCCCTATTTCCAAAGGGACACATACGTCCAAGGGGGCACGTACGGGCCTTCAGGGGGGGGGGGGCAATTGCCCCGTTTGTCCACTCCCCCCTTGGGTACGCCTATGTCCTATTCCTGTACTCTACTTCCTGCGTCGTCTTCCAACGGCGTTGCCTTCGTCCTCCGACGTTGTCCTCATCTTGCGCCGTTGTCCTCTTACTGCTGCATCTTATTCCCTCTGTTCCCACTTTTTTCCCACTTTTCCTTCCTCCAATATCTTGTTTTGTATACAGTGCCGTCGTTTTCCTTCTGTATCGCGTTTTTCCTCTCCTGCGCTCCCGTGTATATTTCTTAATAATGCTAGGTTTCCTCGGGTAGGATCTTCTTTCTCGTGCGTCTTCTACCTTCTGCGTTTTCTTCATGCGCTGTCCTCTTATTCCTGCGTCGTCCTCGTCTTCTTCCTGCATCCTCTTTCTCCAGCGTCGTCCTCTTCCTCCGGCATCATCCACTTCCTCGGGCGTCGTCCTCTTCCTCCGACACACCCTCTTCCTCCTGCCCCGTCTTCTTCCTCTTGCGTTTTCTTCCTCCGGCGTAGTCTTCTTATTCCTGCGTCGTCCTCGTCCTCCTGCGTCGTCCTCTTCCTCCTGCGTCGTCCTCTTCCTCCGGCATCGTCCACTTCCTCCGGCGTCGTCCTCTTCCTCCGACACACCCTCTTCCTCCTCCCCCGTCTTCTTCCTCCTGCGTTGACTTCTTCCGTCTGCGTCGTCACCTTCCTCCGGCGCCGTCCTCTTCCTCCAGCGTTGTCCTCTTCCTCATGTGTCGTCCTCTTCCTCCTGCGTTGTCTTCTTCCTCCAGTGCCGTCCTCTTCCTCTGGCGGTGTCCTCTTCCTCCGGCGCCGTCCTCTTCCTCCGGCGTCGTCCTCTTCCTCACACACCACCTTCTTCCTGCGCCGTCCTCTTCCTCCAGCGCTGTCTTCTTCCTCCTGCGTAGTCACCTTCGTCCTGCGCTGTCCTCTTCCTCCTGCGGTGTTTTCCTCCTCCGGCGTCGTCCTATTCATCCTGCATTGTCCTCTTCTTCTTGCGTTTTCTTCCTCCGTCGTCGTCCTCTTCTTCCTGCGTCGTCCTCTTCCTCTGGCGTCGTCCTCTTCCTCCGGCGTCCTCTTCCTCCGGCGTCGTCCTCTTCCTCCTGCGTAGTCCTCTTCCTCCTGCGTCGTCCTCTTCCTCCGGTGTCGTGCTCTTCCTCCGGCGTCGTCCTCTTCCTCCGGCGTCGTCCTCTTCCTCTGGTGTCGTCGTCTTCCTCCGGCATCGTCCTCTTCCTCCTGCGCCGTCTTCTTCCTCCTGCGTTGTCTTCTTCCTTCTGCGTCGTCACCTTCCTCCGGCGCCGTCCTCTTCCTCCAGCGTTGTCCTCTTCCTCCTGTGTCGTCCTCTTCCTCCTGCGTCGTCTTCTTTCTCCTGCGCCGTCCTCTTCCTCCGGCATTGTCCTCTTCCTCCGGCATCGTCCTCTTCCTCCTACGCCGTCCTCTTCCTACTGCGTTGTCTTCTTCCTCTTGCGTCGTCACCTTCCTCCGGCATCGTCCTCTTCCTCCGGCGTCGTCCCCTTCCTCCGACACACCCTCTTCCTCCTGCGCCATCCTCTTCCTCCTCCGTTGTCTTCTTCCTCCTGCGTCGTCACCTTCCTCCGGCGTCGTCCTCTTACGCATGCGTCGTCTTCCCCTCTGTGCCATCCTCTTATTTTTTGTCTTTTTCCTCATTTGTCGCCCTCTTCTTATCTTGTTTTCTACCTCCGATGTGAAACTATTCCCCATGTGCCGATATCCCCCCCCCACTGTGACATCTTCTTTTTCCGCCCTCATTTTACTCTTGTCTTCCTCATCCTGTTGTTTTTTCTTCGTAATCGGGGTTTCTTTCTCCTCCGACGTCTGGTACCCACTTTGTCATCTTTTTCGTGTGGCATATTCATTCATTATCATGTGACATCTCCTTCCTCCATGATCTTTTCCATTGGGGTCGTCTTCTTCCGTGACTCCATATGCTTTTCTCCAAATGTTGCGTATCTCCTTCAACTTTGTCTTCTTTCTTTTGTTTTCTTCCCACCAGTGTCGTCTTGTTTTTCTTCTGCATCGCCATCCTTGTGTGTCATTTTCGGTGTCGTCTTTTTGTCATGTGTTGTTGTCTTCTTCCTTCTACGTGTTCTTTCTCCTGTGTTGTCTTCTTTCTCCATCGCGCCTTCCTTCTCCCTCTCCTGTGTCGTCTTTTTCCTCCCAGTCGTCTTCATAGCGTAGCATCATTCATTGCACGACGTCTCCGGCAGTATTCGTCGACGACATCGACATGTGACCTTCCTTCTGTGTGGGCTCATCTTCCCTTTCTCCGCTTATTTCTCTGGTGTCGTCTTTCTCCCGTACCGTCGTCTCCATCGAGCGACATTGTCTTCCTCCGTCGTCGTCTTCTACCTCCGGTGTTGTCCTCTTTCTCTTGTGTCCTCTTCCTCCGGCGTTGTCCTCTTCCAGTGGCGTACCCAGGATTCACTCCAAAAGGGGGCAATTTTTGTTCAGGGGGCATAAGGTACCCCCACAAAAAAAGAACTCGCCGAATTTGGCCCACTATATTTTTAGAGGGGCATATTTTCAACATTTTTTAAAATAAAAACAAAACAAAAGAAACATTCATTTTTTTTTCTCTCGAAATAGGGCCCTTAGGGCCCTATTTCCAAAGGGACACATACGTCCAAGGGGGCACGTACGGGCCTTCAGGGGGGGGGGGGGCAATTGCCCCGTTTGTCCATTCCCCCCTTGGGTACGCCTATGTCCTATTCCTGTACTCTACTTCCTGCGTCTTCTTCCAACGGCGTTGTCTTCGTCCTCCGACGTTGTCCTCATCTTGCGCCGTTGTCCTCTTACTCCTGCATCTTATTCCCTCTGTGTCATCCTCTTATGTGTCGTCTTCTTCCTGTTTATTCTTTCTCATATTGTCTTCTTTCTCCTGTGTGACATTCTCATGCATCGATACTTCCCACTGTAGTAGCTTCTTCATCTGCCTTCTCATTCATGTGTCTTCTTCCTTCTGGGTCGTTTTTCTTCCTAATGAGTTTTGTTTTCTTCAGGTGTCTGCTACCCACTGTGTCGTCTTCCTCATGTGTCATATTGATCATAGTGCGACAGGTCATTCCTTCAGTGTTTTATTCCTTCATTGTCGTCTTCTTCAGTGACTCCTTTTATTTCTCCGTGTATGTCTTGTCTTCATCTGTTGTCTTCCTTCCCACTTTTTCCTTCCTCCAATATCTTGTTTTGTATTCAGTGCCGTCGTCTTCCTTCTGTATCGCGTTTTTCCTCTCCTGCGCTCCCGTGTATATTTCTTAATAATGCTAGGTTTCCTCGGGTAGGATCTTCTTTCTCGTGCGTCTTCTACCTTCTGCGTTTTCTTCATGCGCTGTCCTCTTATTCCTGCGTCGTCCTCGTCTTCTTCCTGCATCCTCTTTCTCCAGCTTCGTCCTCTTCTTCCACTTGCGTCGTCATCGTCCTCTTGCTTCGTCTTCTTCCCCCGGTGCCATCCTTTTTTCCTGCTTGTCCTCTTCCTCCTCCACCTTCCTCTTCCCGTCACCTTCTTCCTTGTGTCTACCTCTGCTTTCTGCTCCGTTCCCTTCATCCGACATCGTCCTCTTCTTCTTGTGTACTTGTCTTCCTCCTCCGTCGACGTCTTCATTTTTCGTTATGTTCTTATACCTGCGTTATCTTCCCTGTCATCCTGTTCTGTAGGCTTCTTTTTTCTATATTGTTCTCCTCCACTTGTATCTCCGATGCGATATTCTCCATCTTATGCCGTCCGATTTTTCTTGTGTTTTCTTCCTATGCGACTTTCTTCCTCGTGATTCGATCTCATTGCACTGTATCATCTGCTTCCTTCTGTACCTTCTTCCTCTTGTGCCATGTTTCGACCCATTGAGTTCCTCCTGCGCCGTCTTTATTCTCTAGCGTTTTATTTCTCCTGCCTTGTCTTCATTCTCCTATGACGTCTGCTTCCTGTGTCGTTCTTCTCTGTGTCGTCTGTGCGGAATATTTATCTGTCGTTTTTTCCCCTGGAGTATCACCTTCCTCCAGTATCGTCGCCTTGCTCAAGGGATATCTTGTTTCTCTTGCGTTTTCTTACTGCGTTGTCCGTTTCCTTCTGCGTGTCCTCTTCCTCCGGCGTCGTCCTCTTCATCCTACGTCCTCTTCATCCCGCGTCATCCTCTTCCTCCGGCGTCGTCTTCATCCTGCGTTGTCCTCTTCCTCCGGCGTTGTCCTCTTCCTCCTCTGCCGTCCTCTTCCGTCTTCTTCCTCCTTCGCCGTCCTCTTCCTCCTTCGCCGTCCTTTCCCTCGTGTTGTTCTCTTCCTCCCGCGTTGTCCTCCCGCGCGCATTGTCTTCTTTCTCTTCCAGATTGTTCTTCTTCATATGCCTTCCTAGTACGTCTTCCATTGCTTGCGTCTTTTCTTCAAAACTACCAGTCACTTTGCACATTGGCCGGTATTGGAAAGCGATACGCTCAACATTGTTTTTTTCTATAAGCTGAATCCGCGTATTTACTATATGCTTCGTCGTCTTTGGCCTTCTGCGTCGCTTCCCTCCTTCTGCAACAACTTCTTTATCCTGTGCTGTCATCTTCCTCTTGTGACCGTCCTGTTCCTCCGACGTCCTATTGCGTCGTCCTCTTCCTCCTGTGTAGTCTTCTTCATCTTGTGCCGTCCTCTTCCTCCTGTGCCTTGCTCTTGCAACTGTGACATACTCTTCAGTCTTCATCCTGCGCCGTCCTCTTCCTGCTGTGCCTTATTCACCACTGTGCCATACTCTTCCATTTCCTCCTGTGCCGTCCTCTGTCTTCTTTGCCGTCCTCTTTGGGGCCAGATTCTTTCTCATGTGTTTTCTTCCTTTTTTGTTTTCCTCCTTTTGTGACGCTTTCATCTCGTGCCATGTGTTTTCGTCCTTTAATCATTACCTCCAACACTTGTGCATAATATTATTCTTCTTCCACACTCCTTTGTTCATTCTTCTGTATACGTCTTGACCGGCGTCTCTATTGCTGCGCGACATATTTTAAGCGCCTAAAAGGAAGTAACGCTTTTTTGGTTTGCTTTTTTTTTACTAATCGCAACTGCAGTATAACCGACCATCGGTGTTCTTTTTCTGTTACCATTTCGCCTTCTCCCGGAGGTTTTCGAGTTATTGATAGGTTTAGCTTAGTTTAGATGTAAGTAATGCACTCAAGAGTTACGCTTCAGTTATGTTTAACTTCCAGTGACTTGTCGACTGGTGGAAAACAGCGTTCGGATGGACCTTTGCTAAATTTTGTTTTTCCAGTGTGCCTCCATTTATAAACAAATATAAACATTTATAAACTATCGACAAAGGCGTAAGCTTCAGAAGTTTTTCATAACTTGGAGTGTTGCGCTCATGACGCTGGTCTGATGTGTTTCCAACTCTCCTGTATTCGCCCTCCTACTATCAGATACTAGTGCTATCGAATAGTCCTGTGTCGGTTTCCTACATCAAAACTCTTGCTTCGTCAGTTACTGAGGCGTCTTCTAATGTTCGTATAGCGTCCCCGGGGAGCCGTGCAGCGATGTCAGATAACAGTCGCTGGGCGTCAAATGACCTTAGCAGTCGGTGCTCCCTGAAACTCCGATCATCATCGATTGTAGCCGCAGGGACGAGACGATACTTCCCGGCTCCCTGATGTTGGGAAGTATGTTCAGTAGAGTTGTTCCTAGTTGAACACAGCGAGGCGACATCATCGATTTTACGTCCGTCGGCGTGGCGAACTACTGAAGCCTGCCACGGAGTTTATATTCTTTTTGATTGATTACACATACGATATATGCGGACTGTTTTTCGCGGAGTCGCTAGCCGAGTTCTGTGCGAAGAGCAGTTGTGTATCGTTTTTTCGGCATTCACCTACCGTCTGTGGAGGCCACCGAAGCGTCGTGCCGTGAAGTTGCCATGTTGACAGCTCTCCCAGCGATGGTGTAGAGGCGGCTGAGGACGACCGCACGGTACATTGCGGCGCCTCAGATATCAGCCCGGTGGCGCCGATTCCCGGTACCGCTGCGTTACAGATGTACGAGTGGTTTCCCTGGTACTGACTCCCAGCTGTTCCGCTCGGTGTTTCGTGTTGTGGTATTTCTGAACGTAAGCTCCGGAATGGTGTCGCTCTTACGGAGCCACGGTCGGGAGGTTTTATGCCAGTGCCGGTGCAGTTCGGTGCTGTGTGGGCTTGCGCATTCCGTTAGATTTCAGTGCTGCTGAAATCTGAAATCCGAGATCCAGCGGAACCATTCTGGCGTACCTACGTTGTATTGTTCCGTTTCATCCGCTGTGGAGCTGCCGTGACGTCCACGCGAGGTGTTTGACCGATGTTCCTCTTGGCTACTGAACCCTCACATGGAGCCGAGTTACTTGTGCTTCAGCTACCAGGGGTTTGTGTGCAGCTAGTGGCGCTTGGCGAACATACGGTATTGCAAAGCTAGGTCATTGACAGGTTCTTAGCTAACGAACTGGGCTATGTTAATGGCGCTTGGCGAACCATTTCCTAATTCGAAGTTTGGTTACGTTCGCTTGGCGATCTAGCCGTGAAGTTAGTTGCTGCTTGGATATTGGGAATTCTTCGGAGTTGATGTTCCAGTCGGTATTGTGTAGCTTGGTTACTGGCGTATGACTACCAGTTGATGTCGCGGAACTAGGTACTGGCGTATGACTACCAGTTGATGTCGCGCAGCGCTAGGTACTGGCGTATGGCTACCAGTTGATGTCGCGCAGCGCTAGGTACTGGAGTATGGCTACCAGTTGATGTCGCGCAGCGCTAGGCACTGGTGCTTGACTACCAGTTGATGTCGCGCAGCGCTAGGTACTGGGGTATCGCTACCAGTTAATGTCGCGCAGTTAGACCACTGGTGCTTGGCGACCAAACGCCCTCGCGGAGTTGGCCACTAGGACTCGCCTACCAGTCGACACAGCGGAGTTAGGATACTTGTGGTTGGTAACCAGGGGTACAGTTACCGGTGCTTGTATACTTGTCAATTCGCGGAGCTTGTTTACTGGTGCTTGGTTACCAGTCAATATCGCGGTGTCGTACTCCTGGTTCTTGGTTACCAGCCGATATCGCTGAGATGTGTAACTGGATTTTGGCTGCTAGAAGACTTAGTTAACTGATGTACAGGTGTTTGACTGCCATTGTAAATTACTGAGCCAGGTTACCTACTGCTACTTGGCCACCAGTTGATATGAAGTAGGTACTAGTACTTGGCTACCCGACGGTCTCATGCAGCTCAGTTACGGAGCGACGAATTTGCGGCATGAAGTGGATCGTTACTACAATGCTCCCCAAATGATCTGGTTAGCATCATCGTAGGATCCGATTGCCACATACCTACTATGTTCTGATTTGTTACTTGCAAACGCCACGACTGCCTTGACGCTTGGTTTTCGTTTTTGCCTGGTGGTGTGCCTCGGTATTTTGTGGTGATTGCTTTCACTTCCCGGCCGGCCGGTCAGCAGGCTATGCGACTGCTAATTCCTATGCTGGTGTCTGCCCGCCGATCCGAAGTTGTCCGCTATTTGTTTTACCGTCCACCGACGTGCATTGACCGCTTCGATCTATTTCCAGCTTCGGAACTGGTGCGAGGGCGACTACGCGGCACCAGTACCAAGCTGCCCAGCACATGGGAGGCCTTGTACGTCACGCCTGGTTCGGCAGCGCTGTCAAGTGTTCCACGGGGGAGAGAGAGTACGGTGACTTTCCCTTCCGTCGTTTACTGCTGGAGTAGCTGATCTCTGCCTGTGCTGCTATTCGATTTGCAGGGGATTGCTCAGGTTGACAAAACTCTAGTGAAGAACGTCTGGCTTTTGAAAAAGCTAAAACGTAAGATGGGAACAGTAGATGTAGATCAGCCCGAGGTAGATCGGGCTTAGATCCGTAACATGCCATTCCTGTTCAGATAGTTCGGGGCGGTTTGAGTGATGTACTTCGCTGATTGCAGCGAACTGTTGACCTGTGCTGGTGACGTATTCGGTGTCGTTCGTCGCCGACAGGTGATGAGGGTGTTTTGACACCCCAGCCGGTGATCGTCTCTCCATCGTTCCTCCTTCCTCGCCCGCCACGCCGCCATTGAAAGCAGGTAGGTGATTCTGCAGTTTATTTGTTACCACATGTTTGCCGATTAGCTTCTTCGACGTACGCCTGTCAGGAACCCAAGAGATTTTCGGGGTTCTCACGCCAACCGCGAGCCTCGACAGCAAGAAAGGTATCCATACATTAAACCAGTGTTTTCAAGCAAGCAGCCTCGTCATAGAGCGACGTTACTGGATATGCGCGATCGCATTATCGTCAATTACATCACAACAAGCTCCAGTCAAACCATGACAAGTTCAACGCAAGTGCTCTTGAAGTGCTTTCTTGAAGTGCTCATCTTCCCTGTAGAACATTCGTGCGAGCAGAGCCGCCGCGATTTCCGAGCACATGCGACTTGCGTTCCTCCGGTGTGTCCTAGCGTCACACACACCTTTTGTGAAGAGGAGGGAGTGACCCATCCAAGCGCCTCTCTGACGAGGTCGCGCCACGTTCCGCAGCCCATCCAACTCACTCCGTCCTCCTCACACGAGGAACCACACCACCCCATCCCCGTCCCAACAGTCTTGGCAAGGACCCCGGGAGGCTCGTGTGAACATCTTGGGACATTACGTCACGTTACTTGCAGTACTTTTTACGCTATATACCCATTTGCTGAGCAGTTGCTGCATTCTCTTTAACATTCAGAAGGAATTTGAGATGAAACGCCAAGCTTGCTGGTTAAATACTGTCCCTCGTTGAAATCACCAGTCCTGGAGAACCGAACATCAGAACGGTACGGAGTCATATCCCGTGTAGAGCAGGAGCCCTGTAGATCCAAACGCCAGAACGGGAATGGGACGCGTAACGTCTTCGAGCTCTTTGGAGCAGAGAACAAGGTTCTATCAGGATCAGATCAGTACTCCTGGAGATTCAAACATCAGAATGGCTTTTGTCGTCTGGATCAGGAGATATGAAGAGCCAAACGTAACAACGGCAGGGTGTGATGTTTCGTCTAGATCAGGAGCCTTAGAGACAAACTTTCATAACGGTATGGCGTGTTGCTTCGTCTAGTTCAGGAACTCTGGAGAGACGAACGTCAGGATGACAGGACGTAATGCTTGTTCTCATCACCTATCAGTGGCCCTGGAGAGACGAACGTCAGGACGACAGGGCGTGATGCTCGAGCTTATCAGCGGCCCTGCAGAGACGAACATCAGGGCGACAGGGCTTGATGTTCGAGCTTATCAGCGGCCCTGAAGAGACGAACGTCAGGGCGACAGGGCGTGATGTTCCAGTTTATCAGCGGCCCTGGAGAGACGAACGTCAGGACGACGGGGCTTGATGTTCGAGCTATCAGTGGCCCTGGAGAGACGAACGTCAGGGCGACAGGGCGTGATGTTCGAGCTTATCAGCGGCCCTGTAGAGACGAACGTCAGGGCGACAGGGCGTGATGTTCGAGCTTATCAGCGGTCCTGAAGAGACGAACGTCAGGGCGACAGGGCGTGATGTTCGAGCTTATCAGCGGTCCTGAAGAGACGAACGTCAGGGTGACAGGGCTTGATGTTCGAGCTTATCAGCGGCCCTGAAGAGACGAACGTCAGGGCGACAGGGCGTGATGTTCGAGCTTATCAGTGGCCCTGGAGAGACGAACGTCAGGGCGACAGGGCGTGATGTTCGAGCTTATCAGCGGCCCTGAAGAGACGAACGTCAGGGCGACAGGGCGTGATGTTCCAGTTTATCAGCGGCCCTGAAGAGACGAACGTCAGGGTGACAGGGCGTGATGTTCCAGTTTATCAGCGGCCCTGGAGAGACGAACGTCAGGGCGACAGGGCGTGATGTTCGAGCTTATCAGCGGCCCTGAAGAGACGAACGTCAGGGCGACAGGGCGTGATGTTCGAGCTATCAGCGGCCCTGAAGAGACGAACGACAGGGCGTGATGTTCGAGCTTATCAGCGGCCCTGAAGAGACGAACGACAGGGCGTGATGTTCGAGCTTATCAGCGGCCCTGAAGAGACGAACGTCAGGGCGACAGGGCGTGATGCTCGAGCTTATCAGCGGCCCTGAAGAGACGAACGACAGGGCGTGATGTTCCAGTTTATCAACGGCCCTGAAGAGACGAACGTCAGGGCGTGATGTTCCAGTTTATCAGCGGCCCTGAAGAGACGAACGTCAGGGCGTGATGTTCCAGTTTATCAGCGGCCCTGAAGAGACGAACGACAGGGCGTGATGTTCCAGTTTATCAGCGGCCCTGAAGAGACGAACGTCAGGGCGTGATGTTCGAGCTTATCAGCGGCCCTGAAGAGACGAACGACAGGGCGTGATGTTCGAGCTTATCAGCGGCCCTGAAGCGACGAACGTCAGGGCGTGATGCTCGAGTTTATCAGCGGCCCTGAAGAGACGAACGTCAGGGCATGATGTTTGTGCAGATCAGGAGCTCTGGAGAGCCGAACGTCAGGTGTTTCGTCTAGGTGAACACCACCGCAGAGAACACCAGGACGGCCTCTCGATCAGATGAGCAGCTACTGGAGAGCCGAACATTGTCGAGGGTGAGGTAGCCGGAACAGCTGACAGGCTCGTGCTGGAGGGCCTGTGGAGGAAACAGACGCCAGCCGACGATACCTGCAGTACCAGCTGATGAGGAACTGGATCTGACGCCGTCTGAACGGCGGTCCGGATGTGGCTGTCCCAGCACTGGAAACGGGCTGGCTCACGGAAGACTGGGCAGAGGGCGGTGGCTGAATGGATGTCTTGATACGTAGGGCACGGCTCGGACTCATCAGACCAGAGTTTGGTCATGGCAACCTGGGAAAAAATGTCTCCGCACCCAAACACGTCCCACCAATGATGCAGTTCCCTAGCTGAATATAGACATGATCTAACATACCGGAAACAAGACCACAATGGGAGGATTGCCTGAGGGTGATATTGGAAACCACGGTAATTTACTTTGTCGATGATTTAGCGTCGGATGTGCTTTGTCTATATGGTTAGTTTTCGCTTGATCACCTTATATAATATCGGACCAGAAGTAACCATCAGTTTTATTAGAGCTGAGACAAGGTTCACAACCTGTGCAATAAAACTAAACATGCCCACTCCCACGCCTATACACAAAAACAACATATGTTATTGGTACCAGGCACTAAATGAGTAGGTTGTCAAAACAGCAGAGAAGTGTTAAGTTAGGCAATCTGCAGTGACACGAAGAGCCATAAGTAGACACAAATGGGGAAAACATAGTCAGGTAATAAGTCCAGCTTCAACGGGGTAAAAACTTAAAACACATGTACGCATATCTCCGGAACTGTTCAGCATTATTACGTCCATTGCGTCAACCTTATCCAATTGGTAGGTTACAGACATGCTTTGCATAGATTCGTAATGCATTTGGTAGCAGACATGCTTTGTCTTTGAAACATTTCTTCCTCACAACACCAAAACTCACTACGAAGCTTATAACCAGCGTACCACGTGCCGTGTCATAAAGTGCAAGAAATTGTTGAGTGGAACGATGCCCGGATGCTGTCGTATATTCCGAGATCATAAGGGCGGTGTAGGTTTAGGCTTATGGGGAACCGCAGGTGCGGCGGTTATGACATCTATTCGAAATCGTAAGCGCGCTGAAGCGAGGAAAGCCACATCTCGAGCCACGATGCTGGGACTGGAATGGAAACAGAGTCGCACCGCCCACACGCTTGCCACAGGAATATCACCAGCAGAGATCACACCAGAGAGACGAGTAGTAAGAGACGACTAAGCACACCAATACATATTAGATTGTTGAAACATATATGATAAATTTTACTTAACATTCTTTAATGTCATTTTTAGTAGCATTGATTGTGGATACTGGTCGTGGAGGGAAACCAACTGGACCGAAGCTGTAAGCCGATATGGTACTGCTTACCCAGTGGACAGTAAATGCAGTGTTCGGACTGGATGCGGCGGTAGCCATCGTGAACTAGCAAGTGTGGTCGGAAGGCGAGAAGAGGATATTTATGTCACCCTGTAGTCGAGGAGAATCTATGCGCACACCGCGACACATTCCAAATTTACATTTTCAAAATACTTTATGAATATAAACGAAGCTGCATGTTACTTTACCCAATTATCGGGTGTGTATCATGTTTTTCAATCTTCCCACCAGTAGCCGGCTGTCAGTTTCCTATTTATCGGACGATTTCAGGTTTGGGTTACTGACATCAGACGACTGTCCTCTCCCAGAATGCCCTTATCTGAAAAACAGTTACTCCACACAAGCCCACAACTGACAACGCCCCGAAGACGACAAATTACCTTACGCTGAGCGACTGATTATGATAAACGTGTGGACCATGCTTACTTGATTACTATTATCTTACTTTATGATAGCTAATTGCATGAATATCAACATGTTTGATTACGTTTGAATTGCAAAACCAAATATGATATCGCTGCTTTAATGAACAGACAAACTGTACACTGATAGGAATGGGTTTTTGACTCACGTTCAGGCATTGATGCCAAATCTGACATGATTTGTCTAGTTTATACCTGCTAGCCCAGATGGCTTTGCGAACGGTTGTCGGTGACAGCAGTCAAGCTACCCTGATGACCTCCTTTGTGCACGTTAAGGCGACTACCATGCAGTCCGGTCACGAGCGACTGGCCATTGGTTTGTCTATTCACTAGCCCTCCTAGCCAAATGTTACCTGAAATCAATAGGAATGCACCCACACACTTGGCCAAACATATTTGGTTCACAGCAAATACCAACCCAAGATAAGTAGTGACGCGAAAAACATGAATCCATAAGTCTCGTGCAACCCACCATAACTCCGGTGACAGGACAAAAAGTTTGGCTACTGTTAGCCCAAGCCTTGCTAAGTGCGAGTACTCGGTGTGGCTTTAACTTTCTTCCAAATGTAGGTACTTAGCAGCAAGCAAACTCATGCATTATTCGCACACGCCTTACATATCACAACCAGCGCACTAAGCATAAAACCCCGTAGACAAAATAGCCCGAGGGTCCCAAAACCACAAATCATGTATACAATTCATCTAGTAACTATAAATGACAAATTGACTACGTTAACAGTAATTTGATGCGAGGCACTCTCATTCGTCAGTTTCAAGCATACCCTGTACTGTGCTGTGCAAAAACAGACATTTGAAGAAGACGTCGCAAAAGTACCCAGATGGTGTCGCATACGTCGGGATCGTGACTGCTGAACCGAAGTGTGCGCCGCAGCTGAGCCATACCTGCGCGATGTCGATTGGAGAGGCTGCTGGACTGGAATATATATATATAGGCAGAATCGCACCTTCCACACACGCACACGCCGTGCCACAACCAAATTATGACAAGCGACATTAGACAGCTATTTATAAGAGTTGATGGGGCGGATAGCGCGCCTAGGCGTCTTACATGGATCACGAACTGCATACACTTAAGACTGCTCTAAACAACAGCATCGATTGCCGCTCTAAAATAGCAGAATCTGGAGAGAAGCTAACCGTATACAGGAGATCAGCCAGTAAGGCAGATTATTGCGCAGATATACTGCGTCTTACCCAGAGCGGAGCAAATCGTGGCGTTTGGAACGGAGACAGCAGAAGCCGTCGTGGCGGAGATGTGGCTGAGATGTGGCCGGAAGGCGAGTAAAGAACTTTCTCTATGGAGGATCGAGCGCCGACACTTGATGGAACGCCTAGCACACTCCTCGACGAGACGAACTTTTCCTCATAGCCTGCCGCTGAGAAGCATCTTTTGCGCACGGCGATACTGGAACACGTACGTTTTGTTCACTCTTTACGTTACTCTGTTTTTAATTATACCAGACTGGAAGACTGGACCACTAATGTTTTTAATATCAAATCATCTGCTGATCAGGATATTTAAGTTCAACTTAACATTATGGTATTTAATTATTCAATTCATCAACTTAATAATTTTAATTAATATTTTCAACATAATGTATTTAATTAAGGAAACGGCTGAGCTGCCGACAATGCAAGACGAGATAATCCAGTGAATAAGACTGTCAGCTTGGCTGGCAGTATTCAGATAGCTCACTTAACGTCCATTCCAAGCCGGTCCAGGGATGTATCTTTGCAAAAATCAACTTCGTTGTTTCTCGGGATCGGATTATCCGCTCTCTGCAATCAACCGCTAATTTGTTTCTTTCCAGAGGCTCTGGAAAATCGACACAAGTCGCCCCACAACGCTCCCACAGACCCGCAATACTACAATCATGTGACTTTTATAGTAAACAAGGATTGGCTAAGTTAACATCGACGCAGGCATTTATGGCGTTAATGCTAGGTGATTCTGATTGTAATTGTGCCATTCATCTTAATGGTTATCTTTAGTATTGCATTCATCCACATAACTTTTCCAAGCTTGAAACATACGCACTGCAAGCACATCCAGATATGGCTATCCAGATATCCAGATGTCACAGGAGATAAAAAAGGATTACCAAATAATACATTATTTTTCGCATGCTATTTACTAACCATCAAAAACCTTTAGAACACTACGCTGTTCAACTCAAGTGACTTCCACTTTAGGACTTGCCTGTACGGGCGTTTGTTTCAGCTCCGCCAGACAGCAGTCCCGACAGTCGCGACTCAGTCCCGCGCGTCAAACAGGTCTCTCGGCGAGACAACCGCATTGGACGGATGTCCTCCCTTTGAGCTCACACGCCTTGTGCAGGCAGTTGCAATGGGTTTAGGTTCATCCCAACGTTCAGCTGCGAATCACTCCCGATTCCGAAGGTCGTACGGATCTTAGACGTCATCAAGGCCCGACTTTGTCTGAAACTGAGCGTCAGCACAAACCCGTCGCCAACATTACCTATGCATCTACCAGTTGCCAATTATTAAAACACCATGGCAATACAGTAAATAGTTAGTCGTATTCAGTTGAAATCTCAAGTCAGATCTAGGACAGTCTAGCAGCTGCAGTTAAGTTGGTTCACATCTCGCGACATTTTTCCTTTGCACACCCCCATAACTACGAAACTTAGTGTCACGCACTCTCCTGTCTGTGTACACCTTAAAATGTCCGTCCTCAAACTTTGCTATGAGTAGTCCGCCGCCCTTTGGTCACTTATGATTTCGCGTATCCTGCCTCGTTTCCTGCAATGGGTTTAGGTTTTCTGCCATACCTTGCAACGTTTTCCGCAGTTAGTGATACGGGACGGTGCGCACCTGCCAAGCAAGACACGTTTAGGCAAGTGGCAGACACGCTTGTCTAATGAGAAAATGGGAGCAATAAAATACAAGTTCGTTTGATGATGAACGTTTCTTTATCTCTCTCACAGCTGTTTTCAGTATACACTACGGACAGCCCTTTCACAAAAATATAAATAAGGTACTGTTGGAGATTCAGAGCTGAAAGTTCTCTGCTTGAGAATAAAGAAAGCGGGCTACAAGTTTATCACTGAACAATGACAAGTGACTCACGCAACATTACGAACGATCCCGATGGTGATTGGCGAGAGGCCAACTGCGGCGAGTATGCCGAACCAGCGTTGACCACTAATGGCCCGGGTTGTCCGCCACACCAGACATCCTCGTCTGAGCACCGTGAAGCCAGTCTGGCTGGAGGCTGTCCGTCCGCTGCGTGATAGCACGCCGGACTGTCCGCAGAGGACCAACTGGAGGTGACGCCACCTGCTGAGAGGCCGGTGGCCGGGGATGACCGACAGGTTCGTGTCGGAGGGTCTGTGGAGGAAACAGACGCCAGCCGACGATACCTGCAGCACCAACTGAGGAGGAGCTGGATCTGACGCCGTCTGGACGGCAGCCCGGATGTGGCTGGCCCAGCACTGGAGGCAGGGCTGGCTCACGGAAGACTGGGCAGAGGGCGGCGGCTGGCTGGATGCCAAGATACGTAGGGCACGGCTCGGACTCATTCAGACCAGAGTTTGGTCTTCTTCGCAACCTGGGGGAAAGACGTCTCCACAACCCACACCCATAGCACCGACATACGACCAGAAGCTAGCGAATGACAAAAAGCTTAACATTGTTTGTCAGACCATGATATAAAAATGTCATATTTAACAAAGTACTGGAGGTCAATTCCATCAAACAGCGTCATAAGGGCTACTTGGCTTACTTCCAATGTTAAAAGTTGCAACTGTCTTTCTTATTCCACGGTACCATTTATTGTCGAGTAATTAGGGGACATTCCCGGGATGAAGCGCGTTCTCGATGTTTTAAGTCTCCGATCCCAAATTTTAAGACCTGCGAAGTATAACATTCCCCATTCGACACACACAGACACGCATATCCACAGTGACGATAAGAAGTATCATTGTTCGAAGTTACTAAAAGTTACTGTCACATACCTGCTTTTTTAGATGGATTTCAAATTTCAACGCAATGTCATGCCAGACAAAAATGTATCTCATTTTGGGCATAGATCCAGGAAAATTACCTCCGGAATAGAAGTATAAGATGAAAAAGCATACCATGTTCACTCTAAGCAATCCACAGTTTCTTCATTAGTCCTTCACCAACATCGCCGCCCAGGTTAAGAACCTGTGAACCAAACACATCGCACACCCACAGAGCATAAGAATGCTTCACATACACTATAATGTTCGGAGTCAACACCATTTGGACGTTTTTGTCTCTCGATCAATTCCTTTGTGTCATAAAGTCCTGATAATAGGACCACATACTTATACCACCGGTACATTTCACTCCAGAACTTCACATAATTCGAACAAATTGCGACCCATCACCATGCACTTTTGCATCTTAGAGCAGGTCCAACCTACTCAGTGTTGCTAAACTCATTGTTAACTGGCGCGGCGTTCTACTCTGAACTTGCCTGTACGGGAGTGTTTCAGCTGCGCTAGGCAGCGGTCCCGCATGGCACTGCTCTGACCCATTCATTCAGTACGCGTCGCGTTTCTTAACGCTCATCTGCGAACCTTCCCAATTATGTAAGCCAACGCGGCCTGAGATACCTTACAAGCGCAATGGGCTGAAACAAATCATCAGCAAACACGCACCACAACAGACTACACCAACTATTTACCAACTTCTATTGGCATGTGTACGGGCACAATACCGGTCAAGATTAAAATGAATTTTGGCAGGTTTTAAAATTAAACTTATTCACAAGTCATCGTTCAGCTATGTTTGTGAAAATGCAATGAAGAAAGGATTACAATCAGCGGGCCAAGAAGTGCAGTCGATTCAGGCCACTGGCCACTCACTGTGACACATATCCAGCGGATGGGGTCTGGTGGTAGCCGGACTGATCGCCGACAGCGGGCCCGGTGCACAAGCTGAGACCACGGCTCGCCAGAGAAGCTGGCGACGTCTGCCGTGAAGCCAGAGTCTGGCTGGAGGCTGTCCGTCCGCTGCGTGATAGCACACCGGACTGTCCGCAGAGGACCAACTGGAGGTGACACCACCTGCTGAGAGGCCGGTGGCCGCGGATGGCCGACAGGCTCGTGTCGGAGGGTCTGTGGAGGAAACAGACGCCAGCCGACGATACCTGCAGCACCAGCTGAGGAGGAGCTGGATCTGACGCCGTATGGACGGCGGCTCAGATGTGGCTGTCCTAGCACTGGAGACAGGGTTGGCTCAAGGAAGACTGGGCAGAGGGCGGCGGCTGACGATGCCAAGATACGTAGGGCACGGCTCGGACTCAGACCAGAGTTTGGTCTTCTTCGCAACCTGGGGAAAGACGTCTCCACAACCCACGCCCATAGGACCGACATACGACCAGAAGCTAGCGAATGACACAAAAAAACGTAACATTGTTTGTCATACCATGGTATAAAAATGGCACATTTCACAAGTATTGTAGATAAATTCTTTATAACAGCATCATAAGTGCTACCTGGCTTGCTTGTAATGTTAACAAATTTGTCTCTCATTTCCACGGTACCAATTCGTGTCGAGTAATTAGGAGATTCCCGGGATGAAGCGCGTTCTCGATGTTTTAATCTCCGATCCCAACTTTTAAGACCTGCGAAGTATAACATTCCCCACTCGACACACAGACCCACAGCGACGATGATACGTATGCGTGACGCTCCTAATAGTTGCCTTCAACGAACTACTGGTATTCACTTTTGGAACTCCATTCTAAACAATGTCATGCTGGACGAAAATTCATCACATTTTCAATGTAGATTAATGAAAATTACCTTTCGTGTAGCAATCAAAGATGAAAACGCATACCATTGCAAATCTCAGCAAACCACGGAAATTCTTCATTTGTTTCGCCAACGTCACCGTCAAAATTCTTAACTCCGTGAAGCAAACTCATCGCACACTACCGCTCCGCTGATATCTTGCGCACTGATATTTTGGGGCTACAAGATAAGGAAGTCATACAGTCTTGTCTAGCCTACTTACTTCGCATTGCTACAACACACTGTTTCATAGGTTCTACTTTGGGCTTGCCTGTACGAGCGTCTGTTTCAGCTGCGCCAGGTAGCAGTCACGAAAGTCATTGCTCTGGCCCATCCATTGAGTACGTATCGCGTTCTTAACGGTCGTCGGCGAACCTCTCCCTTTAGGCCAGCGCGGCCTGCTATGCCTCAGAAGCGCAATGGGCTAAAAAGAATCATCAGCAAACACGCACCTGCACCAACTATCTACCAACTTCTACTGGCAGGTGTACGGGTACAATACCGGTCAAAATTAAAATGTATTCTGGCAGGTTTTAAGATTAAACTTGTTCACAAGTCATCGTTCAACTATGTGTGGGAAAATGCAATGAAGAAAGGATTACAATCAGCGGGCCAAGAAGTGCAGTCGATTCAGGCCACTGGCCACTCACTGTGACACAAATCCAGCGGATGGGATCTGGTGGTAGCCGGACTGATCGCCGACAGCGGGCCCGGTGCACAAGCTGAGACCACGGTTCGCCAGAGAAGCTGGCGACGTCTGCCGTGAAGCCAGAGTCTGGCTGGAGGCTGTCCGTCCGCTGCGTGATAGCACGCCGGACTGTCCGCAGAGGACCAACTGGAGGTGACACCACCTGCTGAGAGGCCGGTGGCCGGGGATGGCCAACAGGCTCGTGTCGGAGGGTCTGTGGAGGAAACAGACGCCAGCCGACGATACCTGCAGCACCAGCTGAGGAGAAACTGGATCTGACGTTGTCTGGACGGCAGACTGGATGTGGCGGGCCCAGCACTGGAGACAGGGCTGGCTGACGGAAGACTGGGCAGAGGGCAGCGGCTGACTGGATGCCCTGATACGTAGGGTACGGCTCGGACTCATCAGACCAGAGTTTGGTCATGGCAACCTGGGGAAAGACGTCTCCACAACCCACACCCATAGCACCGACATAACCCATAGCACCGACATACGATCAGAAGCTAGCGAATGGCAAAACAAAACGCAACATTGTTTGTCATACCATGGTATAAAAATGGCACATTTCACAAGTATTGGAGATCAATTCCTTCAAACAGGATCATAAGGGCTACCTGGCTTGCTTGCAATGTTAACAAATTTGTCTCTTATGTCCACGGTACCAATTCGTGTCGAGTAATTAGGAGATTCCCAAGATGAAGGGCGTGCTCGATGTTTTAATCTCCGATCCCAACTTTTAAGACCTGCGAAGTATAACTTTCCCTCCCCACTCGACACACAGACCCACATCGACGAGGATGCGTATGCGTGACGCTCCTAATAGTTGCCTTCATCGACCTATTGGTATTCACTTTTGGAATCCATTCAAAGCAATGTCATGCTGAACGAAAATTCATCACATTTTCAATGTAGATTAATGAAAATTACCTTTCGTGTAGCAATTAAAGATGAAAACGCATGCCATTGCAAATCTTAGCAAACCACGGACATTCTTCATTTGTTTCTCCAACGTCACCGTCCAAATTCTTAACTCCGTGAATCAAACTCATCGCACACCACCGCTCCATATGCGCACTGATATTTTGGGGCTAAAGGATAAGGAAGTAAGTCTCACAAACATTTCAAAAT
Source organism: Chirona hameri (assembly GCA_036785665.1). NCBI lineage: Eukaryota > Metazoa > Arthropoda > Thecostraca > Balanomorpha > Balanidae > Chirona > Chirona hameri. Next base: position 27,737 of record JAXIVJ010007157.1, on the reverse strand, counting down.
TATTCGGTATAAATCCCTGATAATAGGACCGTATACTTGTCTAGCCTACTTACTTCGCATTGCTACAATACACTCTTAACGTGTTCTACTTTGGACTTGCCTGTACGAGAGTCTGTTTCAGCTGCGCCAGGCAGCGGTCAGAAAGTCATTGCTTTGTCCCATCCATTGAGTACGTATCGCGTTCTTAACGGTCGTCGGCGAACCTCTCCCTTTAGGTCAACGCGGCCTGATATGCCTCAGAAGCGCAATGGGCTGAAAAGAATCATCAGCAAACACGCACCTGCACCAACTATCTACCAACTTCTACTGGCATGTGTACGGGCAAAATACTGGTCAAGATTAAAATGTATTCTGGCAGGTTTTAAAATTAAATTTGTTGACAAGTTCAACGATGTTTAGGAAAATGCTATAAAGAAAGGATTCCAATCAGCGGGCTATCAAGTGCAGTAGATTCAGACCACTGGCCACTCACTGTTACAAACGATCCAGCGGAAGGGGTCTGGCGGCAGCCGGACTGATCGCCGACAGCGGGACCGGTGCACAAGCTGAGACCACGGTTCGCCAGAGAAGCTGGCGACGTCTGGCTGGAGGCTGTCCGTCCGCTGCGTGATAGCACGTCGGACTGTCCGCAGAGGACCAACTGGAGGTGACGCCACCTGCTGAGAGGCCGGTGGCCGGGGATGGCCGAAAGGCTCGTGTCGGAGGGTCTGTGGAGGAAACAGACGCCAACCGACGATACCTGCAGCACCAGCTGAGGAGGAGCTGGATCTGACGCAGTCTGGAGGGCGGCTCAGATGTGGCTGGTCCAGCACTGGAGACAGGGCTGGCTCACGGAAGACTGGGCAGTGGGCAGCGGCTGACTGGATGGCAAGATACGTAGGTTACGGCTCGGACTCATTCAGACCAGAGTTTGGTCTTCTTCGCAACCTGGGGAAAGACGTCTCCAAAACCCACACCCATAGCACCGACATACGACCAGAGGCTAACGAATGACAAAAAGCTTAACATTGTTTGTCACACCATGATATAAAAATGCAACTTTCAAGTATTGTGGATCAATTCCTTCGAACAGGATCATAATGGCTACCTGGCTTGCTTGCAATGTTAACAAATTTGTCTTTCATTTCCACAGTACCAATTCGTGTCGAGTAATTAGGAGATTCCCAGGATGAAGCGCGTTCTCGATGTTTTAATCTCCGATCCCAACTTTTAAGACCTGCGAAGTATAACATTCCCCACTCGACACACAGACCCACAACGACGATGATACGTATGCGTGGCGTTTCTAATAATTGCCTTCATCAACCTATTGGTATTCACTTTTGGAACTCCATTCAAAACAATATCATGCTGGACGAAAATTCATCACATTTCCAATGTAGATTAATGAAAATTACCTTTCGTGTAGCAATCGAAGATGACAAAGTATGTCATTGCAAATCTCAGCAAACCATGGAAATTCTTAATTATGTTTCGCCAACGTCACCGTCCAAATTCCTAACTCCTTGAAGCAAACTCATCGCACACCACCGCTCCATATGCGCACTGATATTTTGGGGCTGCAAGATAAGGAAGTAAGTCTCACAATAAATTTCCTAATTATTTGGTATAAATCCCTGATAATAGGACCGCATACTTCCACCACCAATGCTTTTTAACTTCACAGCTTCACATAATTCTAACGAATAATTAAATGCCACCATGCGCTGTTTTCAGGTCACGTCTAGCCTACTTACTTCGCATTGCTACAATACACTGCTTAACGTGTTCTACTTTGGACTTGCCTGTACGAGCGTCTGTTTCATCTGCGCCAGGCAGCGGTCACGAAAGTCATTGCTCTGGCCCATCCATTGAGTACGTATCGCGTTCTTAACGGTCGTCGGCGAACCTGGCGCAGTCCTTTAGACCAACGCGGCCTGATATGCCTCAGAAGCGCAATGGGCTGGAACGAATCATCAGCAAACACGCACCTGCACCAACTATCTACCAACTTCTACTGGCATGTGTACGGGCACAATACCGGTCAAGATAAAATGTAATTTGGCAGGTTTTAAAATTAAACTTGTTCACAAGTCATCGTTCAACTATGTTTGGGAAAATGAAATGAAGAAAGGATTACAATCAGCGGGCCAAGCAGTGCAGTCGATTCAGGCCACTGGCCACTCACTGTGACAAACGATCCAGCGGATGGGGTCTGGTGGCAGCCGGACTGATCGCCGACAGCGGGCCCGGTGCACAAGCTGAGACTACGGCTCGCCAGAGAAGCTGGCGACGTCTGCCGTGAAGCCAGAGTCTGGCTGGAGGCTGTCCGTCCGCTGAGTGATAGCACGCCGGACTGTCCGCAGAGGACCAACTGGAGGTGACGCCACCTGCTGAGAGGCCGGTGGCCGGGGATGGCCGACAGGCTCGTGTCGGAGGGTCTGTGGAGGAAACAGACGCCAGCCGACGATACCTGCAGCACCAGCTGAGGAGGAGCTGGATCTGACGCCGTCTGGACGGCGGCTCAGATGTGGCTGTCCCAGCACTGGAGACAGGGCTGGCTCATGGAAGACTGGGCAGAGGGCGGCGGCTGACTGGATGCCAAGATACGTAAGGCACGGCTCGGACTCATTCAGACCAGAGTTTGGTCTTCTTCGCAACCTGGGGAAAGACGTCTCCACAACACACACCCATAGCACCGACATACGACCAGAAGCTAGCGAATGACAACAAAAAACGTAACATTGTTTGTCATACCATGATATAAAAATGTCACATTTCACAAGTATTGAAGATCAATTCCTTACAACAGCATCATAAGGGCTACCTGACCTACTGCCAATGTTACCAAATTTTCAACTGTCTCTCATGTCCACGGTATCAATTCATGTCGAGTAATTAGGAGATTCCCAGTATGAAGCGCGTTCACGATGTTTTAAGTCTCCGATCCCAACTTTTAAGACCTGCGAAGTATAACATTGCCTCCCCACTCGACACACAGACACACAGCGACGATGATACGTATGCGTGACGCTACTAATACTTTCCTTCATCGACCTATTGGTATTCATTTTTGGAACTACATTCAAAGCAATGTCATGCTGGACGAAAATTCATCACATTTTCAATGTAGATTAATGAAAATTACCTTTCGTGTAGCAATCAAAGATGAAAACGCATGTCATTGCAAATCTCAGCAAACCACGGAAATTCTTAATTTGTTTCGCCAACGTCACCGTCCAAATTCTTAACTCCGTGAATCAAACTCATCGCACACCACCGCTCCATATGCGCACTGATATTTTGGGGCTACAAAATAAGGAAGTAAGTCTCACAATACATTTCCAAATTATTTGGTATAAATCCCTGATAATAGTACCGCATACTTGTCTAGCCTACTCACTTTGCATTGCCACAATACATTGCTAACGTGTTCTACTTTGGACTTGCCTGTACGAGCGTCTGTTTCAGCTGCGCCAGGCAGCGGTCAGAAAGTCATTGCTCTGGCCCATCCATTGAGTACGTATCGCGTTCTTAAAGGGACATTCCCACCTTAACACTAGTTTTGAGTTGAGATAGCTAAGTTAGTGGCCTTAGAGCGAAACTTAGGGGGGTAACATTGAAAACAAACACAGATATCTGGTCTAAGAGAAATTCAATTGTGATTTTAAAATTTGGGCCTTAGTAAGGCCCACCCTTATATGGAGTTTTGTACCGATGACGTCAGCTCTCGTTATGACCGGGTGTACTTGTTTGGAATGAAACCTTGATTTTCTATGATCGCGAATCGTGATGTTTGATTGTTGATTGATGTGTTACGCCGTGCCATCAACATTTGACCAGTTTGAATCTTTTTAAGTCAATAATTTAAATTTAAGAGCAATCAGGTATGCCTCGAATACCCTGTGTTGTGTGTGGCGAATCAAAGATTTATACTACGGTGTACAGGTGAGTCGTCATGCAGGTGAGTCGTCATATTTCATTTACCAACAGCTAACGGCCCAACAGGTTCCTATTTTCCTGTCAACGTATTCACTAATTATGCTGTGATTATCGTTTCAAATATCACAAGAGCATAAGTCAGACAAAAGGCAATTTGTTTAGCATTAGGAGACAAAATATTTGGGTAATCAGACGCCTATGACGGATACTTTTGTAAAAAAAAATAAGTGGGAAAATGTGCCACGTGCCATTATTTTAAGATTGAAAAGAAGGTTTTGACACATTACAAAATTGAAAGAGGAAATTGTACTTTTACGTTACCCTGAGGAGGATTTCAAAACACATTTCACCAAATAAAAGTTGCTTATATTGTATATGAAATGCTGAAACATGCCAATTTTCTGCATTTTGTTCACATTTGGCAGGGGCTATGCCCACTGGTATTCCACTTCAACTGTATCCGCCAGTGGTGTTCTATCAATATGTTTGCTAGTGATGATGTTCATTGTTCAGTGAGCAAAATTATAAATTATGGAAATGTAAGATTATTTGACCAAAAGTGATACAGGTAGGTAATATTCGACTCAGGTAGGTACCTGTCAGTGCGCCGTGTAATTCCATTCACAGTATGGCAGCATATGGTAACATCAGAAAAGCAGCTGCAATGTGCACCACAGCAAAAATTCCATATTTCTTCTGACAAAGGCATTAAACCTAACCAGGGTGTGTCAGGAAGCAATTATAATAACATAATCAAACCTGACCCAACCTTAACAGCAATTACGGTTACAGGGACCAACGTTTAGAACAATCCGCTCACTGCGCTGCAGCCCTACTGGGAGCTGTTGTACCCCAGACCCCCAGACCATCTTGTAGACAAAACCTAACCCTAAAGCATAAATAAGTTGTCTGATGTATTAATGCAACCTAACCTAATCTAACCTATTTATAATAATAACGGCTTCGTCAGAAGAAATATGGAAATGCTGCCCTGGTGCACAATGCCTCTGTTTTTCTGATGTTACCATATGATGCTGTGACGTCATACTGTACATAAGATGGTGCACTGACAAAGTGTTTTACCCTGTGTCTTACCCCATGTGACCTGCCACTGTGTCTGACCCTGTGTGACCTGCCACTGTGTCTGACCCCATGTGACCTGCCACTGTGTCTGACCCTGTGTGACCTGTCACTGTGTCTGACCCCATGTGACCTGTCACTGTGTCTGACCCTGTGTGACCTGCCACTGTGTCTGACCCCGTGTGACCTGCCACTGTGTCTGACCCTGTGTGACCTGCTGCTGTGTCTGACCCCATGTGACCTGCCACTGTGTCTGACCTGTGTGACCTGCCGCTGTGTCTCACCTGTGTGACCTGCTGTTGTGTCTGACCCATGTGACCTGCTGCTGTGTCTGACCTGTGTGACCTGCTGCTGTGGCTGACCTGTGTGACCTGCCGCTGTGTCTGATCCCATGTGACCTGCTGCTGTGTCTGACCTACGCTGGTACGCTGGTTGTTGTACTGTATGTTGGTGTGGTCGTGCCATGACCTGAGCTCCCCCCCCCCCCTTGAGTTGACCGCCCTCTCTACCCACAGGCGGTAAAGAAGCGTCTGCCCCAGTCCGAGTTGGAGCCGAGCTCAGCGGCCAAGCGTCCCTCGAAGGAGGCAGGCAGGGCTGGCCAGCTGACCGAGCGCAGCAAGGTGGCCGCCCGCTTCCGGCCGGCCTATTTCCCTTCCCTTCACCTGCGTTTTTGCCTGAAGCAGATCGTTCTCATTTAAATAATCTGGATGGCTGTGTTGTACGGTACCTTTTTTATTTTGCTCGGTAAAGGCTGAATAGGGACACTGTCGTGTGGTTTTGGTAACCAAAGGATGCATTTTGTCGCATTATTCGTGAAGGAAGCACATTTCGGTTTGATAATAGTTGATCAGGTTGTTGCATCTGGCTAGTCAAGGGTGGGCACAATGTCGTGTATGATACTGTTAACTGTTCCCTGCACTGCGATACGAAAATAAATGTAGAAAGCATTACACTGTCTGCGAAATAAAATCATCAAGAATACAAATCGGAATATCAAACGGAAGATTTCGTGATCAGTGTCCTAAGTATGCTGTATGGTCTGTACTCTGTACACAAATTTTCAGCGAAATCGAGATACACGGCGGACCTTCGTATGTATGACCGTCCGTATTTCGTAAGATACGAAAATCCAAGACCAAAAACATTAGATTCGTGATCAGCGCATCGGATATGGTTTGTGGAACAATTTTCAGCGAAGTCGAGATACCCGGCGGACCTACGTATGCATAGGCGTAGGAACAGGGGGGGGAGGGGCAGCCCCCCCCCCCCAACATTTTTGATTTTACCATTACGCCTATGGGCGTTGCATGGAAAGAATCGACTTCAGAATGCCTCCGCCCCCCCCCCCCCCCCCAACTTGAACATAGTTCCGACGTCCCTGTTCGTATGTATGTATGACCGTCCGTATTTCGTAAGGTACGAAACAATCTCAGATCAAAAACATTGGATTCGTGATCAGCGTATCGGATATGGTCAGTGTATCAATTTTCAGCGAAATCGAGATGCCTCAAATATCAAACTACATTTGGAATAAATCTGCTCCTAGTTTGACGGTGGTGTACGAAGAAGCATACGTTCAAAGGTTGGTTTTGTATTCAAAGCGCCAGATTTGTCTAGAAAAAATGTGCCATATTTTGGCAGCGTAAAGGATTTCTATATAGCTCTCTAGAGCTCAATATGACATCATCATCCCAAATTTAAACAACTTAATTTTTATCAAGTTAAGTGTCGTTTTCGAGAAAAACCATATCACCATCGTTTTCAGCACCACTTACTTCCTATTTTCGGGTACAACCGGCGTATATTTGACAACTTTCAGAAAGGTGGCAATGTCCCTTTAACGGTCGTCGACGAACCTCTCCCTTTAGGTCAACGCGGCCTGATATGCCTCAGAAGCGCAATGGGCTGAAAAGAATCTTCAGCAAACACGCACCTGCACCAACTATCTACCAACTTCTACTGGCATGTGTACGGGCACAATACCGGTCAAGATTAAAATGCATTTTGGCAGGTTTTAAAATTAAACTTGTTCACAAGTCATCGTTCAACTATGTTTGGGAAAATGCAATGAAGAAAGGATTGCAATCAGCGGGCCAAGAAGTGCAGTCGATTCAGGCCACTGGCCACTCACTGTGACAAACGATCCAGCGGATGGGATCTGGTGGTAGCCGGACTGATCGCCGACAGCGGGCCCGGTGCACAAGCTGAGACTACGGCTCGCCAGAGAAGCTGGCGACGTCTGCCGTGAAGCCAGAGTCTGGCTGGAGGCTGTTCTTCCGCTGCGTGATAGCACGCCGGACTGTCCGCAGAGGACCAACTGGAGGTGACGCCACCTGCTGAGAGGCCGGTGGCCGGGGATGGCCGACAGGCTCGTGTCGGAGGGTCTGTGGAGGAAACAGACGCCAGCCGACGATACCTGCAGCACCAGCTGAGGAGGAACTGGATCTGACGCCGTCTGGACGGCGGCCCGGATGTGGCTGTCCCAGCACTGGAGACCGGGTTGGCTCACGGAAGACTGGGCAGGGAGCGGCGGCTGACTGGATGCCAAGATACGTAGGGCACGGCTCGGACTCATTCAGACCAGAGTTTGGTCTTCTTCGCAACCTGGGGAAAGACGTCTCCACAACCCACACCCATAGCACCGACATACGACCAGAAGCTAGCGAATGACAAAAAGCTTAACATTGTTTGTCTCACACCATGATATAAAAATGTCACTTTCAAGTATTGGAGATCAATTCCTTCAAACTGGATCATAAGGGCTACCTGGCTTGCTTGTAATGTTAACAAATTTGTCTCATTTCCACGGTACCAATTCGTGTCGAGTAATTAGGAGATTCCCAGGATGAAGCGCGTTCTGATGTTTTAATCTCCGATCCCAACTTTTAAGACCTGCGAAGTATAACATTCCCCACTCGATACACAGACCCACAGCGACGATGATACGTATGCGTGACGCTCCTAATAGTTGCCTTCAACGAACTACTGGTATTCACTTTTGGAACTCAATTCAAAACAATGTCATGCTGGACGAAAATTCATCACATTTCCAATGTAAATTAATGAAAATTACCTTTCGTGTAGCAATCGAAGATGAAAAAGTATGTCATTGAAAATCTCAGCAAACCACGGAAATTCTTAATTTATGTTTCGCCAACGTCACCGTCCAAATTATTAACTCCTTGAAGCAAACTCATCGCGCACCACCGCTCCATATGCTCACTGATATTTTGGGGCTGCAAGATAAGGAAGTAAGTCTCACAATAAATTTCCAAATTATTTGGTATCAACCCCTGATAATACGACCGCATACTTCAACCACCAATACTTATTAACTTCACAGCTTCACATAATTATAACGCATAATTAAATGCCACCTTGCGCTGTTTTTCAGGTCACGTCTAGCCTACTTACTTCGCATTGCTACAATACACTGCTTAACGTGTACTACTTTGGACTTGCCTGTACGAGCGTCTGTTTCAGGTGCGCCAGGCAGCGGTCACGAAAGTCATTGCTCTGGCCCATCCATTGAGTACGTATCGCGTTCTTAACGGTCGTCGACGAACCTGGCGCAGTCCTTTAGACCAACGCGGCCTGTTATGCCTCAGAAGCGCAATGGGCTGAAAAGAATCATCAGCAAACACGCACCTACAACAACTATCTACCAACTTCTATTGGCATGTGTACGGGCACAATACCGGTCAAGATAAAATGTATTTTGGCAGTTTTAAGATTAAACTTGTTCACAAGTCATCGTTCAACTATGTTTGGGAAAATGCAATGAAGAAAGGATTACAATCAGCGGGCCAAGAAGTGCAGTCGATTCAGGCCACTGGCCACTCACTGTGACAAACGATCCAGCGGGTGGGATCTGGTGGCAGCCGGACTGATCGCCGACAGCAGGCCCGGTGCACAAGCTGAGACCACGGTTCGCCAGAGAAGCTGGCGACGTCTGCCGTGAAGCCAGAGTCTGGCTGGAGGCTGTCCGTCCGCTGCGTGATAGCACGCCGGACTGTCCGCAGAGTACCAACTGGAGGTGACGCCACCTGCTGAGAGGCCGGTGGCCGGGGATGGCCAACAGGCTCGTGTCGGAGGGTCTGTGGAGGAAACAGACGCCAGCCGACGATACCTGCAGCACCAGCTGAGGAGGAGCTGGATCTGACGCCGTCTCGACGGCGGCCCGGATGTGGCTGTTCCAGCACTGGAGACAGTGCTGGCTCACGGAAGACTGGGTAGAGGGCGGCGGCTGACTGGATGCCAAGATACGTAGGGTACGGCTCGGACTCATTCAGACCAGAGTTTGGTCTTGGCAACCTGGGGGAAAATGTCTCCACACCCACAACACGTACACACATTTGGCGGACGCCAACTTTATGGAAAAAATCAGAAGCATCGCGTGCATATATGCCATAAACCCAACGCCATCCTTAGGCGGAATAATACCGATAGGATTCACATGACTTACTTCTTATTTTCCCGGGATTGTTTAACTCACGCAATACTCGTAGGTAGCTGTTGCACCACATCCAAGGAATTCCAACACGAGGGACGAACTTTCTACTGGGTTCACAACACCAACCGGTTAGGGTCCTGCGAATTAAATTCAACATGCACGCACGCACACAGACAAACTCCCCGGTCACATGAATAGTATTAAAGTATTAGTATAAGTATTAAAGTCTTTCAAATGGAGAATGGATAAACATCAAAACCACAAAGTCATTACATGGGCTGCGATACTTAACCTTATGAGAAATTTCACCATTTTCCGAAGTCATGCTTTCTACACATCGCACTTGCATAACCAAGCCACACAACGCAACCACAACATGTCACCAATACTGGCTTCAGACTAACAAGTTGATTCATTCGAATCACGAAAGTGGAACCAATGTGCCAAAAATTGCTCGAAAAAAAATCATACCTTGAGTAAATCTTTGTCCATTCCTGCATTGCGATCCTCCATCTGTCAGCGCCGATGCGAATTCATAAACCTGCGGACCATTCTTTCCAAGCAACCACCATGTGGCGAACAGTTTCACATAATAATTATCCTGTCACAAAAAGGTATTGGGTTTTAAGTCCGTTATGTCTTAGAAGTCAAATATGCATATATACTTTTTTTCTTTCAACCTTCAAATTCCACCTTATCCTACCTCGCATTCAATAGCATCTCAGAAATTGATTGCTAGAGGCATGCGAGTTTATAGGTATGTGATAGCATAGCACAATTGCATTGTATTTGTGACAAAACAGCCAGTACTCGAAGGCCCAAATTAGTACGCGATACGTTTATAAAGCTAGTGGTCAATAAAACTGCCACCGGGTGTCACCCAAATAAGTCCACAGTGATCAACGGAAGCTTATCTACAGGGGGTTGGCAATATGTGACTGGCCTTTGTCCTTGGGTTATCGGTCATTTGGATGTCCATTGGGCAGTGAACAGCGTCGGACGCAGTTGCAACTGTAGTCGTGCAGTCGTATGGTCTCGGACGTGGCGGCGCTAAGTACCTGTCAAAAACAACTCCACCCACTGGCGGATCCAGGGGGAGGGCCAATCCGGCCATGCCCCCCCCCCAAAGCCTGGAAGGGGGGCCAACATGTCTTTTGCCCCCCCCCCCCCAAACAAAATAAAAAATATATATAAATAACTGTAATATGAGCTTCAACGCATATAAAAAAACAATAAAATTCCGTGTTCCATGAAATTTTAAGAAGAAAAAAATGAACACGTTCATAAATAATGATTTCGTCGTCGACGAAGGAATAACTAGACCCACGACCAAGGGCGGATCCAGGGGGGGGCTAACGGGGCCATGCCCCCCCCCCCCCCCCCCCAGCCTGTTTAAGGGGGGGGGGGCCAAACTATGTTTCGCCCCCCCCCCCCAAGACGTGAAATTTAATGCATGCTATATTTGCGTTTTTAGAACGGTACTGGGCATCCCAAAATTGCAGCAGTCAAAATCAAGCTAGCCTCAGTCAAAAACTGAAAAATTTCGCGCCGCTTCGCGGCATGACACAAGTTTCGCAATTGCATATACAAATTTGGAAAATTAATTCCATTAAGTGTCTTGCAGAGGCTCTCCTTGGCGGTAATTGCTCGCCCCAGGGCCAACTCTCTTCATAAAATATTATCTTTAAAGCGGGCTACATGTTTAGCTTGTCTGCCGAGTTCCGAAAAAGGCGACGCGAACGCAAAGACGCGGACTTCGGCAACCGGAAGCTGTTCCAGCGGTGCCCAACTTGTTGGCCCGAAGAGCTAATAGTGGGGACCAGGCCAGGACTATCTCCCCAAGCCATCTCCCCCAGGCTCCTCCAGATCCACAGGGACCATTTATGCGCGGAAATGTCGGTCTGCCTCTTGCTACTTTGAAACCATTTGCACCGTTACCAGTTGTTTGTTACAGTTCGGTACATAGGTATGTATACAGACTACAGTTATTATTATCATATGTACTATTGAGCGCAGACTGCCACCGGCCATCGTGATTTACTATCCGAGGCTAATGTATATGAAAAACTACCTTCATTTCAACATTTTGCATCATACCGAGATGTGCAACCAGGAAAAGGGGTTACCTGAGGCTTGGCTCCACTCACGGTCTGGTTCCAATATTAAAAATGCGTTTTCCACGACCTAAAATTAAAATGTTCACGCCGCTTCGCGGCGTCACATCAGTGGCCATCGTCATAACGAAGCCATAGTCTTCGTTTCGTCGTAACGCTGAATTGAATGAATAACATTTTTAGCTTATTATCCTCTACAAGGCTAAGAAGCTAAAAATGCCTATGTTTCTGGGTTTTATCAGGCAAACCCGAGCAAAAAAAAAATTGCGCCGCTTCGCGGCGCTAAATAACAAGTACCTACTATAACATGCAAATCAACATTAGAAATGTTGCAAAGGCTATACGCGCATAACAAATTGAGGTACATTTTTTTGTCGTCATTTCAGCCGACCCCCCCACTCAAAAATTATCGGCGACGCCCCTGGGTACAGCTGACAATTGACATAGTTTTTATCAGTGTAAGGCAATGTCGGAACAATACAAACTGCAAGCTGACATCTTTCCTTTTTCGATATCCCAAAAGGTCGAAAACCTAAAAAAAAAAATGGGGAAAAAATCGAAATCGTGTGGTTGCAAAATAAAGTGGCCCAAATCCGGGAAGAAATTCGAAATTGGGGGTAGGTAAGATCCGCTAAAAAACGGTTTGGCCCTCCCCCCAAAACGACCGGCTGGATCCGCCCTTGACTCCACCACACATACACGCATTGCGCTCAACCGAAACCCCTCTACAACTCCAGAGACACGCATACCAGAGGATCATCAGTCCAACAGACTGCCGCAGAATAAGCGAATTGCATGCTAAACATGACTGGCCTTGGTTGCATGACCAAATATAAATAGTTCTGACGCGCCTTCATTTTGTGGCGATGGAAAGCTAGCGATATACCATTACCGTGCGTGACAAGCGCAGTAAGCCAATGCAGAGGGACGCTACCCAGATGCTGAGGTGTACGTCGGGGTCATGGTAGAGGAGCCAGGGACGCCACAAAGCCTCAACCGCGCGTCATGCCAATCAGAGGCGACAGGACTGAAACGTGGGCAAAATCGCACCGTACACACACGCGCACTCACACAAACACGCACACCCACACCCACACCCACACCCACACCCACACGCACACGCACACGCACACGCACACGCACACGCACACGCACACGCACACGCACACGCACACGCACACGCACACGCACACGCACACGCACACGCACACATACACATACACATACACATACACATACACATACACATACACATACGCACACGCACACGCACACGCACACGCACACGCACACGCACACACACACGCACACAAACACACAACTACGGTACAGACACTCGAACAGACAGAACACCTATTATCTACTTACAGGCACATCGCCATACCTTGTTTGGTTGACAATATTTGGCATACATTTATAAAAATAAAACCACAGCCCAAATATTAAAATTCCCTAAGACCCGCATAAAGGTTAATTGCACGGGAGAGAAGCCAATTAAGCATTGGGAGCAGATATACTGAGTCTTACCCAGAGCGGAGCAAATCGTCGCGTATGTTACGAAGGCGGCAGAAGCCATCGTGGCGGAGATCGCAGGCGAGAGGGATACCATTCTCTACGGAGGAACGAGCGCCGATACCCCGAAGAACGTCCAACACAACTCACGACGAGGCGAACCTTTTGCCGTAGCCCTGCCGCTGCATAACAACTCTTTGCGAACAACACAGACACGACATACTTTGGCACTCGGATATTTCCAATACAATGTGTATATACCATGAGACGCAATACAGAAATGCCATATTTTGAGTCCAGTTTCTATTTTACTCGCAAACCCAAAGCACTTTATAAAATGCACTATAGAAAATGGTTGTGAAAAATAAGGTGCATATTGGGGATATAACTCACGTTCTCGTGTCCAACGCGACACCCGGACCGATGACTTACGACAGATGAGAAGAATCTGCTTCCCTCCATCCCAACATTGGCACCACTTTCCGTGTCTCAAGGCGGCCTGCAAGGAACTTTCGTACAGCGTAATTTACCCCCCCCCCCCCCCCCCCTCTCCCGTCCCTCCTCCAATCATGTCGATTCAAATATGTTCAATAATCTTAACCCTCGCCCTACGGGGGGGGGGGGGGGGGCTGACAGCCCCCCTGAGGTTTTTCTTGAATAATGTTTTACACATGCGGCGCATCAGAGGCGACTGGACTGAAACGTGGGCAAAATCACACTGTACACACACGCGCACCCACACCCACACCCACATCCACACACACACCCACACCCACACCCACACCCACACCCACACCCACACCCACACCCACACCCACACCCACACCCACACCCACACGCACACGCACACGCACACGCACACATAAACACAAATACATACGCACACGCACACGCACACGCACACGCACACGCACACGCACACGCACACGCACACGCACACGCACACGCACACGCACACGCACTACGGTACAGACACTCGAACAGACAGAACACCTATTAGCTACTTACAGGCACATCGACATACCTTGTTTGGTTGAAAATATTTAGCATACATTTATAAAAATAAAACCACAGCCCAAATATTAAAATTCCCTAAGACCCGCATAAAGGTTAATTGCACGGGAGAGAAGCCAATTAAGAATTGGGAGCAGATATACTGAGTCTTACCCAGAGCGGAGCAAATCGTCGCGTATGTTACGAAGGCGGCAGAAGCCATCGTGGCGGAGATCGTAGGCGAGAGGGATATCATTCTCTACGGAGGAACGAGCGCCGATACCCCGAAGAACGTCCAACACAACTCACGACGAGGCGAACCTTTTGCCGTAGCCCTGCCGCTGCATAACAACTCTTTGCGCACAACACAGACACCACATACTTTGACACTAGGATATTTCCAATAAAATGTGTATATACCATGAGACGCAACACAGAAAATGCCATATTTTGAGTCTAGTTTCTATTTTACTCGCAAACCCAAAGAACTTTATAAAATGCATTATCAAAAATGGTTGTGAAAATATGGTGCATATTGGGGATATAACTCACGTTCTCGTGTCCAACGCAACACCCGGACCGATGACATACGAAAGATGAGAAGAATCTGCTTCCCTCCATCCCAACATTGGCACCACTTTCCGTGTCTCAAGGCGGCCTGCAAGGGACTTTCGTACAGCGTAATTTACCCCCCCCCCCCCCCCATCTCCCGTCCCTCCCCCATCATGTCGATTCAAAGATGTTCAATAATCTTAACCCTCGCCCTACGGGGGGGGGGGGGCTGACAGCCCCCCTGAGGTTTTTCTTGAATAACTTTTTACACATGCGGCGCATCAGAGGCGACTGGAATGAAACGTGGGCAAAATCACACCGTACACACACGATGCACACGATGCACACGATACACACAATGCAGACGCACACACACACACACACACACACACACACACACACACAGACACACACACACAGACACACACACAGACACACACACACACACACACACACACACACACACACACACACACACACACACACACACACACAGACACACACACACAGACACACACACACACACACACACACACACACACACACACACACACACACACACACACACACACACAGACACACACACACAGACACACACACACAGACACACACACACAGACACACACACACAGACACACACACACAGACACACACACACAGACACACACACACAGACACACACACACAGACACACACACACACACACACACACACACACACACACAGACACACACAGACACACACAGACACACACAGACACACACAGACACACACAGACACACACAGACACACACAGACACACACAGACACACACAGACACACACAGACACACACAGACACACACAGACACACACAGACACACACAGACACACACAGACACACACAGACACACACAGACACACACAGACACACACAGACACACACAGACACACACAGACACACACAGACACACACAGACACACACAGACACACACAGACACACACAGACACACACAGACACACACAGACACACACAGACACACACAGACACACACAGACACACACAGACACACACAGACACACACAGACACACACAGACACACACAGACACACACAGACACACACAGACACACACAGACACACACAGACACACACAGACACACACAGACACACACAGACACACACAGACACACACAGACACACACAGACACACACAGACACACACAGACACACACAGACACACACAGACACACACAGACACACACAGACACACACAGACACACACAGACACACACAGACACACACAGACACACACAGACACACACAGACACACACAGACACACACAGACACACACAGACACACACAGACACACACAGACACACACAGACACACACAGACACACACAGACACACACAGACACACACAGACACACACAGACACACACAGACACACACAGACACACACAGACACACACAGACACACACAGACACACACAGACACACACAGACACACACAGACACACACAGACACACACAGACACACACAGACACACACAGACACACACAGACACACACAGACACACACAGACACACACAGACACACACAGACACACACAGACACACACAGACACACACAGACACACAGACACACACAGACACACACAACACACACAGACACACAGACAGACACAGACACACAGACACACAGACACACAGACACACAGACACACAGACACACAGACACACAGACACACAGACACACAGACACACAGACACACAGACACACAGACACACACAGACACAGACACAGACACAGACACACACAGACACAGACACAGACACAGACACAGACACAGACACAGACACAGACACAGACACAGACACAGACACAGACACAGACACAGACACAGACACAGACACAGACACAGACACAGACACAGACACAGACACAGACACAGACACAGACACAGACACAGACACAGACACAGACACAGACACAGACACAGACACAGACACAGACACAGACACAGACACAGACACAGACACAGACACAGACACAGACACAGACACAGACACAGACACAGACACAGACACAGACACAGACACAGACACAGACACAGACACAGACACAGACACAGACACAGACACAGACACAGACACAGACACAGACACAGACACAGACACAGACACAGACACAGACACAGACACAGACACAGACACAGACACAGACACAGACCACAGACACAGACACAGACACAGACACAGACACAGACACAGACACAGACACAGACACAGACACAGACACAGACACAGACACAGACACAGACACAGACACAGACACAGACACAGACACAGACACAGACACAGACACAGACACAGACACAGACACAGACACAGACACAGACACAGACACAGACACAGACACAGACACAGACACAGACACAGACACAGACACAGACACAGACACAGACACAGACACAGACACAGACACAGACACAGACACAGACACAGACACAGACACAGACACAGACACAGACACAGACACAGACACAGACACAGACACAGACACAGACACAGACACAGACACAGACACAGACACAGACACAGACACAGACACAGACACAGACACAGACACAGACACAGACACAGACACAGACACAGACACAGACACAGACACAGACACAGACACAGACACAGACACAGACACAGAACAGACACAGACACAGACACAGACACAGACACAGACACAGACACAGACACAGACACAGACACAGACACAGACACAGACACAGACACAGACACAGACACAGACACAGACACAGACACAGACACAGACACAGACACAGACACAGACACAGACACAGACACAGACACAGACACAGACACAGACACAGACACCAGACACAGACACAGACACAGACACAGACACAGACACAGACACAGACACAGACACAGACACAGACAACAGACACAGACACAGACACAGACACAGACACAGACACAGACACAGACACAGACACAGACACAGACACAGACACAGACACAGACACAGACACAGACACAGACACAGACACGACACAGACACAGACACAGACACAGACACAGACACAGACACAGACACAGACACAGACACAGACACAGACACACAGACAGACACAGACACAGACACAGACACAGACACAGACACAGACACACACAGACACAGACACAGACACAGACACAGACACAGACACAGACACAGACACAGACACAGACACAGACACAGACACAGACACAGACACAGACACACAGACACAGACACAGACACAGACACAGACACAGACACAGACACAGACACAGACACAGACACAGACACAGACACAGACACAGACACCAGACACAGACACAGACACAGACACAGACACAGACACAGACACAGACACAGACACAGACACAGACACAGACACAGACACAGACACAGACACAGACACAGACACAGACACAGACACAGACACAGACACAGACACAGACACAGACACAGACACAGACAGCAGACACAGACACAGACACAGACACAGACACAGACACAGACACAGACACAGACACAGACACAGACACAGACACAGACACAGACACAGACACAACAAGACACAGACACAGACACAGACACAGACACAGACACAAGACACAGACACAGACACAGACACAGACACAGACACAGACACAGACACAGACAGACACAGACACAGACACAGACACAGACACAGACACAGACACAGACACAGACACAGACACAGACACAGACACAGACACAGACACAGACACAGACACAGACACAGACACAGACACAGACACAGACACAGACACAGACACAGACACAGACACAGACACAGACACAGACACAGACACAGACACAGACACAGACACAGACACAGACACACAGACACAGACACAGACACAGACACAGACACAGACACAGACACAGACACAGACACAGACACAGACACAGACACAGACACAGACACAGACACAGACACAGACACAGACACAGACACAGACACAGACACAGACACAGACACAGACACAGACACAGACACAGACACAGACACAGACACAGACACAGACACAGACACAGACACAGACACAGACACAGACACAGACACAGACACAGACACAGACACAGACACAGACACAGACACAGACACAGACACAGACACAGACACAGACACAGACACAGACACAGACACAGACACAGACACAGACACAGACACAGACACAGACACAGACACAGACACAGACACAGACACAGACACAGACACAGACACAGACACAGACACAGACACAGACACAGACACAGACACAGACACAGACACAGACACAGACACAGACACAGACACAGACACAGACACAGACACAGACACAGACACAGACACAGACACAGACACAGACACAGACACAGACACAGACACAGACACAGACACAGACACAGACACAGACACAGACACAGACACAGACACAGACACAGACACAGACACAGACACAGACACAGACACAGACACAGACACAGACACAGACACAGACACAGACACAGACACAGACACAGACACAGACACAGACACAGACACAGACACAGACACAGACACAGACACAGACACAGACACAGACACAGACACAGACACAGACACAGACACAGACACAGACACAGACACAGACACAGACACAGACACAGACACAGACACAGACACAGACACAGACACAGACACAGACACAGACACAGACACAGACACAGACACAGACACAGACACAGACACAGACACAGACACAGACACAGACACAGACACAGACACAGACACAGACACAGACACAGACACAGACACAGACACAGACACAGACACAGACACAGACACAGACACAGACACAGACACAGACACAGACACAGACACAGACACAGACACAGACACAGACACAGACACAGACACAGACACAGACACAGACACAGACACAGACACAGACACAGACACAGACACAGACACAGACACAGACACAGACACAGACACAGACACAGACACAGACACAGACACAGACACAGACACAGACACAGACACAGACACAGACACAGACACAGACACAGACACAGACACAGACACAGACACAGACACAGACACAGACACAGACACAGACACAGACACAGACACAGACACAGACACAGACACAGACACAGACACAGACACAGACACAGACACAGACACAGACACAGACACAGACACAGACACAGACACAGACACAGACACAGACACAGACACAGACACAGACACAGACACAGACACAGACACAGACACAGACACAGACACAGACACAGACACAGACACAGACACAGACACAGACACAGACACAGACACAGACACAGACACAGACACAGACACAGACACAGACACAGACACAGACACAGACACAGACACAGACACAGACACAGACACAGACACAGACACAGACACAGACACAGACACAGACACAGACACAGACACAGACACAGACACAGACACAGACACAGACACAGACACAGACACAGACACAGACACAGACACAGACACAGACACAGACACAGACACAGACACAGACACAGACACAGACACAGACACAGACACAGACACAGACACAGACACAGACACAGACACAGACACAGACACAGACACAGACACAGACACAGACACAGACACAGACACAGACACAGACACAGACACAGACACAGACACAGACACAGACACAGACACAGACACAGACACAGACACAGACACAGACACAGACACAGACACAGACACAGACACAGACACAGACACAGACACAGACACAGACACAGACACAGACACAGACACAGACACAGACACAGACACAGACACAGACACAGACACAGACACAGACACAGACACAGACACAGACACAGACACAGACACAGACACAGACACAGACACAGACACAGACACAGACACAGACACAGACACAGACACAGACACAGACACAGACACAGACACAGACACAGACACAGACACAGACACAGACACAGACACAGACACAGACACAGACACAGACACAGACACAGACACAGACACAGACACAGACACAGACACAGACACAGACACAGACACAGACACAGACACAGACACAGACACAGACACAGACACAGACACAGACACAGACACAGACACAGACACAGACACACACACACACACACACACACACACACACACACACACACACACACACACACACACACACACACACACACACACACACACACACACACACACACACACACACACACACACACACACTACGGTACACACTCGAACAGGCACAACACCTATTAGCTACTTACAGGCACATCGACATACCTTGTTCGGTTGAAAATATTTAGCATACATTTCTAAAAATAAAACCACAGCCCAAATATTCAAATTCCCTAAGACCCGCATAAAGGTTAATTGCACGGGAGAGAAGCCAATTAAGAATTGGGAGCAGATATACTGCGTCTTACCCAGAGCGGAGCAAATCGTCGCGTGTGTTACGAAGACGGCAGAAGCCATCGTGGCGGAGATCGTAGGCGAGAGGGATACCATTTTCTACGGAGGAACGAGCGCCGATACCCCGAAGAACGTCCAACACAACTCACGACGAGGCGAACCTTTTGCCGCAGCCCTGCCGCTGCATAACAACTATTTGCGCACAACACAGACACCACATACCATGGCACTCGGATATTTCCAATAAATGTGTATATACCATGAGACGCAATACAGAAATGCCATATTTTGAGTCCAGTTTCTATTTTACTCGCAAACCCAAAGAACTTGATAAAATGCACTATAAAAAATGGTTGTGAAAAATAAGGTGCATATTGGGGATATAACTTACGTTCTCGTGTCCAACGCGACACCCGGACCGATGACTTACGACAGATGAGAAGAATCTGCTTCCCTCCACCCCAACATTGGCACCACTTTCCGTGTCTCAAGGCGGCCTGCAAGGGACTTTCGTACAGCGTAATTTACCCCCCCCCCGCCCATCTTCCGTCCCTCCCCTAATCATGTCGATTCAAAGATGTTCAATAATCTTAACCCTCGCCCTACGGGGGGGGGGGGGGGGGCTGACAGCCCCCCTGAGGTTGTTCTTGAATAACTTTTTACACATGCTGAAATTTATCATCTCTTGCTGAAATTTACACTAGCTGAATTTACAACTATTATACGTATGCATGTAAAAATTGCATTGATATTGGTTAACTAGTTTGGGAGATAATGATGTTTTGATGACGTCATGTTGGTGGAAAAAACGATAAATGTTGCAAAAATCGTAGAAAACAGAGTTTTGAAGCAAATTGCAAACGCAATTCAGCAAAGATAGAAAATGGCATTCTCTTTACAATGGCAATCTCGGATTTTCGGAATTTTGGGTTTTGACCCCTATTTTTTTTTAATCACCACAAAATGACAATTTTCGAAGATGTTAAAAAAGGAATATGTGTGAAAGAACTGTATGAATAACACCCAAACCAAATTTCAAAGCAATATCTCTATTTTTGACTGAGCGATAGTACCCTAAGTGTAAGAAACTCATGACGTTTTACTTTTTTGAACTTTCTTTGACCAGATAGGGAACAAATAATTACCTTTTCTGTATTTCTGACATAAGACTGGTCTAGCAAAATGCCTTGCTATTTACATTTATCAATTTCTAATTTTAAGGTTTTCTGACAGAGCTAAATCGTTGTTCTGGACGTGTTCGATCTTAGGTCATTCACTTGCCTGGAAGGTAAACGTTGACCTGAACTAAAAATCGCATACTGTTAGATTCATCTCATGACAGGCAACATGCTGGTTCTTACCGCATTGCTCTAAGTTGCTTGGTTTGTAAGGTAACAAGGGGGCTATCAGACCCCCGTAGGGCGAAGAGGTGAAAAAAAGCTCCCGTAGGGGCGAGGGTTAAATGGAGATAGACATTTTCCCACAAAAATGAGTTATTACTTGAAATCGCCAGACGAGAACAAAATATATTGTACATTCATCACATTTAAAAACTTTCCTACCGAAAGATATTTCAAGTTAAACTTGATAAGCGTTCCACACTTATAACGGTCGGCACTCAGCAAATACACGGTTACAAATTCAGTAAATTAGCCTCCCTACGCATTGTTATTTATCAGGAAGGTATGCAATGTTTCCTGCCTGCACTCTATCTTTTGCGAAACTTTTATGAACAATCAACAAGCATTTGAAGAAAAACCCATTGAAATCAGGAGTTTAGTTTGGCCCTGGACGGCGACCTATTTAGTGCGCGCGATTTTGTTCAGAGGTAATTAATATTCAACATTGAACAGATTTTGAATGTGTTCGATGGTTATTTTTGCCATGATTAATGAGAATAAGTAAACAGGGATCATCAATAACATGGCAGTAATGTTTATTTTATATATAAAAAGGCGAGACAATAAGGAATAAGCTTTCACCGTTGCGGCATCGTCAGATTCGTCAGATCCGCTACGGAATCTGACTATGCCGTAACGGTGAAAGCTTATTCCTTATTGTCTCGCCTTTTATCTATAAAATAAACATTACTGCCATGTTATTGATCATCCCTGTTTACTTGAACAGATTGATACAAAAGCGCCTGATATGTCGCGTTTCGTTAGTGGAGGGAAAACACCGATCATGAACTCCGAAAGAAGTGCTTACTTTTTAATTCGTCCAAACTTCCAACTTTGAATTAGGGAATTAATTTTATTTCATTCTTAAATTTAGATCAGATAATTGTATATACCATAACGATAGCCTTAAGAATTGTTGCAACAAAAAAAAAACTAATTCACTCCAGGTGTCCTGATACCTTATTGACTGCAGGGAGTATCCGAGATAGGTCCGATCCACTTGGCCAGCATTGTTGGGGTCATCTGAAACTAAACACCTACAAGCGCAGGCCCCCACATACACACTGCGATGTCTACATCCTGTAC
This sequence comes from Chirona hameri, assembly GCA_036785665.1. Classification (NCBI taxonomy): domain Eukaryota; kingdom Metazoa; phylum Arthropoda; class Thecostraca; order Balanomorpha; family Balanidae; genus Chirona; species Chirona hameri. Next base: position 4,150 of record JAXIVJ010007157.1, on the reverse strand, counting down.
GCCCAGATAAAACACTGTTGCCTCGGATAAAAAGCATCAACATGCGTCTTACTCAATTTACATTTCATTAATCATCTTAGCAAGCATAGCTTCAATGGATCCGAATTATTCCACAGCGAAACAACTAATGTACGCTTAGTGGATCATAGGACTTGTTCAACTCACGTGTTTAACTGGGGACGTGCTTAGCTCACGTGTTGTGGCCTAGCCTCCATGGGTGGCGACCCTCGTCTGTTCCCTCCAGGGCTCAGACGTCGAGCGAAGTGTGGAACACGGGTCGGCTGCCCAGCTGGGGCCTGTCGTGTCTGACACGACCTGAAACAGACTCACTACACGAGCGCCTCCTCCCCTCATCCCAACAGACACCCCCGGAATGTATCTAAATTGGCCGCAACGGCTAATATACTTTTAAAATGCCAAGTCAGCATGTCTGATGGGAAACCCAAGAGGATTAAATGTGACAACGGCAATTTAAGATTATAATCTAAAAAAGAAGAAAGAATGTGTTGTTGTGGATAAGTAGGAAGTTCACCTCCCGGTTCAGTGTTGTGTACAGGACCCAGTTCTCCGCAGGGCATCATCCATCGCCTGTGTACTCTTTCCGTGGAGTCTCATCCTGCAATATACAGAAGCGAGTCGTTGTGCCTACCTACCTAATACAGCATACACCTGACTGGCATAATTCCGTGGATATGCAGCAAGACCCAAATGCATAATCAGAGCAAACGCTTATTTTTAACGACCACTGGCCATACCATTCGCTTCAGAGTAACGGTCGAAGTAGCATAAGGTCAACGCAAAACTGGTCAGACTTAGTGTACCGATAGCATACCAAACTAATACTCCTGGGCATTCAACCAGTAATTTATGATTCCTCTCCAGACGCTTAGGCACTTGCGGCCACCTCCAAATCCTTTCCAGACTCAACTCCACCTCACCTCGATCCTGAACTCGAACCCCCGGAGAAAACTGCCAATATCACGGTCCCGTCACCCTTGTATTAGCTTTCGACGAAGAGAAAATCACAGTCCGGAGATCAGCGGGACGAGCCCACAATCCTGGAACAGAGTTGCCGCACATATACACATCCACAAGGACCATGGAAGAACACCCATGTGGCATTTCACCACTATAATTGACCGTCACCATATTTTGCATTATGATTGGATACAACAGAACCAACTGCTTTCAATATTTTGTTTTTCATCCCCTCATTTATTTCCGGATGACCTCTCGTTTCAGTGTGCTCGATGGAACTTTTGAACGTATACATTATAACGCCTTCTATGCCAGTAACTATGTTAAATATCAGAATAAAGAAGGAATTACTTTAACCGTTGATCATGGTCCGTTCGCTGCGTTGTTGACCTCTGCTCTTTGCCTTTCCCCCTGAGCGGTGGGTTCTGCGGAGTAAAGACCGTCGTGCGAGTTGTACAACGGGACGCTTAAAGTGCCCACGGGCAGCCGATGGCCGGGCCGCGATGTGCCGCCCCAAAGTCCGGGCGGGGCCAGACGGACCGGTGGCCAGCCGTCCGCAGCCCCCGCCCCCAACCCTAGAGCACACCGCAGCGCGCGGTACAACGGACTCCATATGACTGGCAACGCTGTTCTGCTCTCGAAGTCTAACTACGTCTGTATGTACTAGAGAAGCGTCTGCTACGTTTCGTTGACTAGCGATAGGACAGAGAGAGGTGCAGCTGCCGCTGGCGGCGGTTACCGTGTGTGGTGACACACTGCTGACGGCGGCAGTACCTCGGCCGACAGCTGGCGGGGTCGGCCGCACCGGGTTCGTGGGCTGGCTGCTGACCGGGCCAGGCGTCGCGACAGGCGCGCCGATCGTGTCCTCGGCGGCCGGGTCGGGCTCGCCGCAGGGTCGGTGTCGGGGCCGGGCCGGGCCGCTTGGGTCAGGTGCTCGGCCGCAGTGGAGCGGGGCCCAGCAGTCCGGAACAGTCAGGTGGGTCGCCCGCCGAATGGGCTCGGGACGCCTTCTGCAAGCAATGTTACTGCCACGGACGGGGCGGGCGCCTTGTGGAGCGGATCGGGCGATACTGTGTCGAGCGTGACCCCAGGGGCGGAGCAGGGAAAGGACCACCACGGATCAAGGTACAAACAGCGAGCAGTGAACCAGCACAACCGAACGCATACCCAACTATACAAATGTACAGGCTACCCAGCAACTAATCGTGCCCACAGTTAGGGGTCAAAACGAAGCCTGAGTGCCATCAGGATCGTGTCAGAAAAGTATCACCACGGCGAGCACATCATTCTCACAGTCACAGCAGCAAGTAGCGGGACCACCAGCACGGCACCACTCACAGATGGCCGAGACGCAACGCGCCGAGCGGCGGCTCCATGCGAGACACGGGACGCCAGTGGAGTGGTAGTTAGCCGGGACACCAGTGCTTGCCAGGAGTTGTTAGGCCATTCGTTGCCAGTCTCTCTCTCTCTCCAGTGAGCGGGCGGTGCAGGGCGGCCGACACACTGGGGGGTGGGCGATGCCGCGCGGCGTGCAGGACGCTAACGACTTCGGCGCCGGCTGTGGATAGCACACCCGACCACGCGCGCGCAACCAACAGAGCACGCACCACCACAAGCAGGCTACTAGTGGATCACCAAAGCACCGGCCTAGTTACAGAGCCAAACTCAAGAGCTTAATTCCAAAACGCCAGCCAGTCTACTGCTTAATGCACGTGTAATTCGTTCTTTGACAAGGCACGCAAAAGCTCAGTGCATGAATTGTGATACCAACGTTCAACAAAAAGCGTTTAGTACAACACATTCAAAGGAAGACACAGCACACGTTCCCAACCACCAATGCACACACCACCAGCATACACCAGTGGAGAGGATAATGTATTACCACTGTACTAGGTAGGGGATCCCTGAGGTTTAGTATGGTTGTGATTTGTACTTGGTTTCGATAATTCGCATTTGGTCATTTCAGTCACCTTCCAACTCGACCTTTCCTCACGTTATGTAATGCCTTATCAACCAGTCATAAGTGTCCTCGCACCGCAATAGTGCTTCCATTTTGAAAGTTCTTTGAGTTCCCTTTGTCAGTTGAGACTGGGATAAACACCTGCGGCTCGAGTCCGGGGAGGGGTCGCCAAGCCCCTATGACTGACGGTGGCTGGAAGCGCACCGCCGCCGCCCTGCCCCCACTCACTTTATTCCGTCTCTAGGCCGCGCCCTCACTGAACTAGCGGCTGCTGTGCGTCCCCGGCCAACATGGCCGCCAGGCGTTGTCGCGGCGCCAGCTGGCGCGCGTCCCTCGGCGAACATGGCCGCCAACGGTGACGTCACAAAGAAAGTGGGCCAGCCCGCTGACGTGGCGATCGGCGGCGTCTTTCGACACAGGACCGACCTAGGAGGAACGCAAATACCCGCTGGGAGTCAAGAGCTCCGACCAGCATTCCACATCAAGCCAACTACTTTGAAAGTTACACCTGAGGCAGACACCAAGCGGAAGCAAATAAAGCAAATATATGTCAGAGTACCCGACTCCAGGCAACGAGCAGCAAGACTATTTACCAAATACCTTTTCGCACCACTTCAAATAATAAATAACTTTAAGCAAAGCTCACTTAGTAACCTCTCATACCACTTTAAACAACCAATGACTATTTATAATTCACCATTAAAAAAACTTTCACAACACTTAACGCCACTTATAGCTTGTAACACCACTAGAAAAACACCAAAAGGCTTAAAAACCAAGTCTTGATATAACTTTGGAATCTTCAGAGCAATGCAACAAAGCCACTACTAGCACTTATGCGAATGGAACGGAGCAACCACTAGCACGACCACGACACTGCAGCACTGGAGCGGGAATGGCACACCGGGACACCGGGGGTGAGGCGCCAGGAGGCCAGCTACCTACGTATTTGGGCCAGACGCCGTCAGGAGCTTTCCCACCAATCAGCGCCCGGCGTCTCCCAAATCGCGGACGGCGATTGGTCGAGGCCTATTGCGCAGCAGCGTTTCCGACCACCGCCACCAGGGGCGCCTTCACGGCGGCTCGTGCCGCAGCGTCGCACCGCATGACGCAATCAGCCGGACCGGAACGGACCTCTGCAGGCCGTCGGGAGCTCGCAAACCGACTCCGGAACCGGAATGTTCCAGCGCCGATCGGGCACCGTGACGCATT